>DWHO01003209.1:0-12267 GCA_018247575.1 Eurytides lysithous rurik | reverse complement strand
GGCTTCGCCGTGGGTGACCAGGCCACGGTTACTAGAGCCCCTCCGCCACGACAAGGCGGGAACCCGTCGGAGGGGAACCTAACTAACCTAACCTAAGGCTACTTTAGATAAACAACAAGATTGCTTTTTATAGGCTTTTTAATGGAATTTTTGCTGCGGTGGCGTTAATACGTAAGTACCCAATTATCTTTATATGATCTGTTTTCTTTTTCATATGTTAGTGTGTGCTTATAAATAAATAAAATACTACGTGAGTTGATGTTCACGCGAGCGCCGTTATCGACAGGAGGAGGCGTCGGCGGCGGTGTCGCGGCTTCTGTCGCACGTGTCGCCCGGGTGGCGGCGGCGGGGCGCGCTGCGGCCGCGCGTCCTCGACGTGCGCGTGGCGGGCGCCCGACTGCGCGCCGCGCTCCACGACCTCGCCGTATTCGCCGACGCGACGCTAGCGAACGCGCACGATGCGCAAGACAAAGGTAACACTGCGTAATGCCAAACTGGCTCGATCCTCGCCTTTGCCTTCGCTTTCCATATCAACATTTCCTTTTTCCTAGCTTATTAACACTGCGTAATGCGAAAGCAGCTCGATCCACGCCTATGCCTTCGCTCCCGATATCAGTTGGAGTACCTTTAATTTTGACGTTTTTCTGTTGCGTAAGACATAGGTAATACAGCGTAATGCCTAAGTGGCTCGATCCACGCCTATGCTTTCGCTCTCGATTTCAGTTTGAGTACGGTACTTTTAGTTTTGACGTTGTTCTACGATGCGCTAGATAAAGATAACACGGCGTACTGTCACAGCGGCGTACTTCGATACACGCATATGCTCACGAAATTTGGCATTTAATAAGCTAGGAAAAAGGAAAGGTTGCATAGTTATTTTTTAACTATTTGTTTCTTTTTACTCGGTAAACCCGATGAATAAGTAAATGAAAATTATCGGCTTCGTTCAAGAACGCTTATTTAAAATATTGCATCTTAGTACCGTGATAGAAAAGCGTAGATCATTGATGACGCAACTTTTTAACTTCTCTCATATTTGCTTGGTTAACGACACCGTCAATATTAAAATACAAAACTCTGTTAAAGCCATAGTACATTGCTACAGGTATCGCAGTAAAGCTACGCCCGCTAGTGAAGGCGCTGAAAGACGCCGAGCGGATCACGCACGAGGCGACGAGTGCGCTGGACGCGGGCGACTGGGCGCCCGAGCGGCTGGAACGGGATCGGGAGCCGACCGACGGCTCGCAGGACGCTCTGGATCAGCTGGTAGCGTGCGCCCGCTCTCTCACCGAAGACGTGCGCCGGGCCGCCTCGTTCATACATGGAAACGCCTCACTACTTTTTAGGTAATTAATCGTTCTCATTCTTGGCCCATAACCCAATAATGCCAAAGTGCCTCACTACTTTTTAGGTAACTAATCGTTTTCAATCTTGGTCCGCGGCTCAATGTGCCCAAAATACCCCACTACTGTTTAGGTAATTAATCGTTTTCAATCTTTAATATGGCCCTATATGGCCAAATTACAGTGAGAATACTAAACATTCTAAGTGGTAGGACTCTCTTGTAGTGTTGAATCAGCAATTCAGGGGCAAAACCTAGGGTATTACCCTTGCATTGCTGATTATTTCCGCCAAGCAGTAATGTGGGCATTACTGTGCTCTGACTTTAAAGGCAATGTTGCCATTAAAAACTTTAAGTCGAGTACTGTATGCTAATATTAAATTACCTCAAATTTGCAAACTGCTAAGCCATTGGTTTTAGCGTCGCAGATCGTGAGATCGATACACATCTTAGGCAAATATTGGGTACTCGTCCGTGTGAGCTTTATGTATGTAAAACGCCCTTATAACACAGGGTATTTCCATCTAACAATAGGGATAGCGTTTTTTAAAACAATAAAATAAATAGATATAATTTAAATTGTGTATTTGTCGCAGGCGGTCGGCGGCGCCGGAGCACGAATGGACGGAGGAGTACGACTACGTGCGACTAGAGTCGCGCGCGGCGGTCGGCCGACGAAACGCGGAGATAAGGGCCGCGTTACCCGACAAGCTCAGGGCGTCATTCGACGCGCTGGTCCGCGACGCTGACCACGCCGGGGAGGTAGGATAACGCAAGCCACTATTCAAGCACCCTTATAACCGTTTTGTTTCGCGAGCCCTAAAACTCACCCCTTGGGATAATTCCGGAACCCAACTTCCGTTTAGTTGCCTTTAAATGTCACGTCTCGGGGACATATCAATAACTCATCATTCAACTGCTCAGATAATCATTTTGTTTTTTGATCCTTAAACTTCGTCATCATATCAGACCAACGACTGATTCCGTGGCTTATTGAGTATGTTATATAGGGACAATATTAAACCATTAGTGAAATGAAAATATATTTTCCAAATTTATTAATTTGCGAAAATAGTCCTGGAATGTGTTATAATTTATATTAGATATTTACGTGTGACGTTAACACTCGGTTTTAAGAACTTTTCACATTTTGTAATCTTAAAATATAGATTAGGTGCAGGACAATTTTATAAGTATATAACAAACCTGTCGCATAATTGCACCACAAAACATCTGGCATAAATATATAACATCTAAAATCTCTACAAGGATTACGAGCACAGCGCAGTATTAAGGTTTTATATGTCATTGTGTCGTTATTGACAGACGTGTCGCTTACCATCTGTCGCACGATTTGCTCGTGTCTTGAAAATTTCTAATCAATCTAATTTATTTGTACCAATAAATAGTATATAATGCCTCCGTGGCCTAGTGGTATAGACCCGCGCTTTACAAATCGGAGATCGTGGGTTCGAATCCCGCGGAAGGCAATGAATTTGTGCTGTTGTTCTTATTTCGGTTAGGGCATTACGGGCTGATCATCCGATTTCCTGATAAGTGATCCATGTGTTGGATGGGCATGTCCCGGCAAAGTCGGTCCCGGCTTCTTGTCAAACACCATCTAGTGGTGGCTCTGCGCCTGATCTTTCTCCGGTTGTTCCGGTCTGTTCCATCGGGCTATGATAGTAAAGGACGAGTGAGTGCACCTGTGTCTGCGCAAACGCTTGTGCACTATAATATATCTTGCGTACTTGGTTGATCACTTGTAGATCAGCCGCCGTGGCCGGGACCGATCGGGAAGACATTACATTACATTTCATTACATATAATATATATAGTTAGGAAGAGACACTTGGACAATAATAAATGTTGATTGGCAACTAACTGATATCACACGCAGGTGAGCGCCGTGGCTGCGGCGACGAGGTTGCCACCCGACGACAGGCAGCTGGCGGCCTTCTACGCGGCGCAGACCGCCACCTACGGGGCGCATCTCGCCACAGCCGTGGAAGCCTTCCTCAGGACCATAGAGATGGGCCAGCCCCCAGACGTGTTCCTGGCGCACGGCAAGTTCGTCGTGTTGAGCGCGCATAGGATAGTCCACGTCGGGGACACGGTGCATAGGTACGTCAATTCTTTAGCTTTCGTATTAAGGTACACAGCGAGGGAAGATCTGTCCTTTAGTAAGTGATAGCCGACAGCCCTTTATCCATGTTTGGTACGAGAGTACAGATTTCACAGGTGTTATGATCCGTTAACAAGTAATTGCTTTTTCGGTTTAAACCTCCAGAAGATTTGGAGCAATTGCAATGCCTCTCCTATTTCTTCGTGTGGTATTTCTATTTACTCCTATCGGTGTGGCCGGACGAATAACATGTACTTTTGCTTATTTTTAGCGTTTTCGTTCCTATTCTTAATCACATTGGAACCCGTGCTACTTACGTACTCTTGCTTTGCTTGAGAGGGCCTAAATATACGGATTCCATGATTTAAAGTAGAAAATTGTATGTTTTTGATTGTCGTCTAATGAATGATTTACAAAAGCTGCGGTTAGGCAACAGCAAGCCTACAAGTATAAAGTTAGGTTATAGATTTCCAGGAACGGCGGTGATTTCATTTCCTCTCACAAACATTTGCAATATCCACATGTTCCGTTCCAGGAGCGCTCAGCACGCGAGTCTTAAGGCGAAAGCGCTGCGTTGCTCCGACGCTTTGTCGGACTCGTTAGCAGTGACCGTGGCCAAGACCAAAGCGGCCGCCCAACAGTTCCCTTGCGCGAGTGCAGTCGCCGAAATGGCGGAGGCGGCGCGGACGCTCGCAGCGCGCGCTCAAGATCTACGCCGGGCACTAGTACGAGCAGCCGAACCCCCTTCCGCCACCCCCACGACACCCGCGACTACCGTTCCCCACTCAGCCCCGTCGACGCCGCTCACGCCAATCGCGCCATCTCTCCCAGCACTACACATATAACGCGAACAGGCGTTAGGGTTGAAAATCGCTTGCACTGTCAGCGCTTTAAGACCTTTTCGAATTAATGTTGCAGCATCGTTGACGACTCTGAATTGATGCTCTGTCGCACGCAATGCCAATGTGTCGCCGCTTAAACGATTCACGTTGGAGTAAAGCTGAACACTTCACCGCTTTAAGAACGCGTTGGAAGTAGAGCGCTGTTATGCGGAAATTAAAGCTCTTGAGTGTTGTCGCTTAAAGCTCGATGGAGTTGAACAGCGCCTAAAAGATATTCTTAGGTGACGTCCGTGGTACGCGCTGTCACACACAACACAACGAAGTTACGAATTTAGCGCGTTTGTCGCGTTATTGCGCGGTTAATGGAACAGCGCTTAAAGACCTATGAGTATTTGTTTTGGATAACAGTGATTGGTGTCGAAAAAGATGTCCGATCGAAGGATAGAAGTAAAGTTTACGCTTTGCTTTTATCAACGGTTGTGTTACACGCGGCTGGAACGCCTTGGAAATTTAAGTCTAAATAAGTAATCAATGTTCGCTAGTTAGATAATTAATTACTACACTGCCGTTGAGTTAATGCGCTGGTATCGAAACGAATAATGAAGACGGAGAACATAAAGATCTCTAACGAAATATAAAAGAGTAACGGATGGATCAGATGGAGTTATGCAGCATCGATGTTTGTTGCACCAACATATCTAAATACACTCCATAATATTGACAGTAAATAAGGCACTTGCTGTGAAACTAGGTAATTTGTACTTATTTAATTTTAGGAACGTAAACTTTTGACACAAAAATATTTTAGTGGCAAAGTAATGTTAAACGAAGTTAGATTAACTAAGAGCGATAGATAAGGGAGGTGTATTTTTAAATCGCCTCGTGTGAGGATAATAAATATAACCAAAGAGAGCCGAGATAGTACATACAATACTTACACTAACGTAGACTGCCAATGACGACAAATACGACATGTAAAACAGAATTTCTATAAAATGTTAGAAATAAATATACAAAACAAAACAAGGCTGCCATTTTTTAATTTTAAAGTGATTTTGTCGCGAAACTTTGAATTTGTGGTGAGATTTAAATTACTGGATGCTCATTTGCCGTAGTGAGTTGAGTTGTCCGTCCAGTTTTTTACGATTTATCAACAGGTTGGTATTTGTAGATTGCGTACGTGGGATTCTCATTTAGGATTTTCATATTCAAACGCAACTTTATCAACAGATATCGTTGTTTGCGAGAAATACATAAAGTTACAATAATAATAGAGTAACAATTTATACAATCGTGACACGTTTACCATCAACCTTAAATACCAAATAACAATCTTAATCGCACACTTTTATTATTAACACTTTTTAAAACATAAAAGCAATTTAAATTCACTCTAATGTCAATAACTGACGGAACTTCTCATTACACAGTTGAAAAAAACAAACATTACCAGTAAAACCACATAGATTATATATAATAACATGTTTCTGCCGCTTAAACCTCTGACAACCTTGTTACCTTCTGCAAGTGAAACTGATTGTAGCAAAATCCAAATAAAAAAGGTGAGACGGTCACAATATAGTTTATTGAAATTCCTGAATACTAATTCTAGCTTGTAAATATTGTTTACGCACAAAATATACGCATATAATTTTGTTATATACACCCAGCTATACTATTTTCTTCGTCTATTGATATTTAAGTATTTTATACCTATTTTATCACAGGTTCATGTGGTATATGCATCACTAGTGAGAAAGTAATATTTATTTATTAAATATTTCTAATTTTATCAATTATTTGGTACTAATTTTCGTTTGATCTAAAAAAAAAATTAAACCTGTGACTTAGGTCTAGAATGCTCAATTATTTTATTTATGTTGTCTGTTTCTAATAATTTATCTGCTGCTCGAGCAACTGTTTAGATATTAAAATTAAAAGCAAAATCGTGAATATCGACTCTGATTCCTATTTGTTTAAAACTTTCACTATCACTAATTCGTAATAAACTTTATGTATATTTATTTAAGATAGAATATAAGGTTCTAAATGTAAAAACATGTTGTATATTAGCAGTGTATAATATATTCTTAGATGTTGTAGCCAGTAGGTAGGCATAGATGAAATTGTACAAAAGCATATTATTACAAATAATAATTTTATTATAATGAGAATTATAATTTAATCATCTTGTAAAACGCAATCAAATAAAATATACAAAATTTTCGTATTTGTACTATTGCATATTATTTATTGTTTCAATCATAGATAAGATCCTCCCGTGTATTCACTCTGATAATTAAGGATTCTCCTCGAATTTTAATGATGTGGATCCTTGTTTAGCCTTTGATGACTGAAAAGTTTAGGCACATTAATGTCGAGCTCGTTAGTCCGTATGTACACAAGCAAGACATAACATAACACAGAATCGTTAAAAATTAATTTTAAGGCTTTTTGCAAGTATAAACTCATTGAATAAGCCATAGTTATACGAGAAAGTTTCAATCCATAAAAACTAAAAAAAATCAAAAAAAAAATTATTGATTCTGTTACACTATTTATTCTAACAAGAGAGGACGAAACGTTCCGAACGCCGATTTTTTGAAATTTTTTGTGCCTATAGAGTGTCCATTAGGAGAACAATTTGTATTGTTGCAATTTACTACAATTGCAGTAATATGCAATACTCAACCATTTCCGAGAAAATAGAGATAAAGCATAGAAACGCATATATATCAGTTTATTTGTATAAACGATGCATTAGTTGCCGGTGACGCAGCGTGTAGCGGCCCTGACTTGCCGCATGGTTGCTGGATCTAAAATCCAATAACGCAAATTCAAAGACGTTGCCCTAATACTCGATGCACCTTATTTTCCGTTATATTCTCTATAAAGTTAACAATTATTAAAAAAAAAATCCTCGTTCTCCGAGGCGAGGATGAACTGTACTTTGTATATGAATCTTGACGATGACCGGATGACTGTTTGGCGCAGATGCTAAGCTATTGGCTTCGGCGTCGCAGGTCGTGGGTTCGATACCCAGGGCAAATATTTTTATGAACTACAAATACTAATTTAGGATCTGGGCGTTTGTCCGCGTAAAATTTATGTATGTAAGAAGCCCTTATAACACAAGATATTTCTATCTTAGAATAGGGGCAGCGTTTTTTTATAGACACAATCTTACTTTTGTGTGTAGCGATATTTGACGGAACCCCCCATGAGACCCAGGGAGGAATTGGTGTTGAAGTCGAGCTCTCTTTGCCAAATCTACCATAATCAATCAATTATGCTCTCCGACCTTTTTATCGTTTTCAAGGAAATATTGAAATTAAATGATATATATAACATTGAAAATGAATGAAAAAAGCCTAAATCTATAATTAAAATTCAAGAAGATTGTTTAATTTATAACAAGAAAATATATTTACTAAATTAAGTACGCTTTAGTCGTTCTGCAAATGTATTATTAACGGTTCGATAATATCAAATCAACATATCAATCAAATCTACCATCGCAATTCCAGTAATTGTTTTCATTTTTGCATTGACGGCAAACTGACCATAGATAATACATATATACCAATGTCTCCAACTCTCTCTATCAAAATTACGGTGTTTCTAGTCTAAAAATACGGTAAACCTTTATTGATAAAACTGTTAAAGAAAACAAAATTTTTGTATTCTAAATACGCATAGTATTATTTATTTATCATAACAATTAAATCAAGTTAAATATCTACTGATCAGTTTTTTTATACATCGACACATTCATTTTGTTAATCATCTCAGAGCTGGGATGGAAATCATCACAGTTTTTGCCATGTCTCTTAATAAACTGTTTACGCAACAGGTTTCCAGCGATAGATTTTGTGGAGAGATGATTCCTTTTCTTCTCTCTGTAAAAATATATTTCAGATGTTCCAATCAAACATTTTTGTAACTACATGTAATGTAGAAAGGTTAAAATATTAATGTTATTATCATTTTATGTTTTTGGTTTCTTCCAAAATGTTGTTAATACAATTTATTTCCTTTTAATTTGTGTTTATTATTCTATTATCTTTTCAGTTTTTATGAAAAGTTTTAGGTGTCAGGTGATAATGGGTTTATGATGAAACCAATGTTGGAATTATTTGTCCCTCCATCAATGATTTTTAACAGAAAGGGCTATCATTGAACATCACGTAAAGTTGCGTCTTAAAGGTTGGATCAATTACACTAATACAATGTAATTATAAACTCTAAACTGTACGCTATAATTACTATATTCTTAATCCTTTTTCATTTGAATATTAATCTTTATTTTAACATTTGTGATTCAACATCATCCGAAACATATTATGTTTTGATCCTAGCAGCCCGGGCTCAACACATTTAATGATAAATATAATAAAGTAACATAGCGAAATTATGTTACTTGTTTTTACATAATTTGATATCAAAATAAAATAAAATATATGAGAATTCTATATTAAGTATTCAATGCACCTTATATAGTATTCTACATATATTTTTAGCTAGTGCTAGTGTAACATAGCCAGAAAATAAAAAATTGGGTGTAAATAAATATTTCATTAATAGAAAACAATATTCCCTCAAAATTCTTATCCTTTTAATGTATGCAACAAAATTACATAAAAGTGTTTGATTATATTTACCTGTTTAAATCTAACCAGTCTGTTGTCTTAATATTAAATAATTTAGTGTTGAAATTTTAATTACCTACTATCAACAAATAAACAATAAAATAATTTTAAAATTATAAATTAGTCATACCCATTATAAATATAATGGATATTTCTTAATAACCCTCTAAGTTTTTCTCTCAATTCCAGAATCATAATGTTGCCTCCTTTTTTTTGAGGGCTCAGGCCTGAATTCATTAGCTTCTTGCAGTTGTCTTCTCAATTTCTAATTTCACAAGCTTCCTCTTCGAAGATATTTTTTCTCTCTAATTCAATGATGTAATTTATAGCCTTAACTCTGCATCTGTATAAATTTACTTTATAATATTAAAGTAAAAGTACTAAATATATTTTATAATTTAAATGTCACATTATCATTGGAAAAAGGTGGATGGCCTAGGGCGGCGTCCGAGGGCGTAGTTGACGTCGACCAGACATATCATCTAATCCTTCCTCTGGTCGTAGGGATCTTTCGTTCCACTGGGTCAAGGAAGGTGAGGACGAGGGTGTGCACCCGTGTCTGCGCGTACTGTTATGATGACCACTCTTCACGCGTTTCCCTTAACTCTCCCTTTTTTTGCTGTGTCAGGTTTCTAGACCTTTCCTCTCCCACGCAACCTACTTACCACACAGTCAGTCCGGTACCAAATCCCAGTCACGTTGGTCGTCTTCTAAATCTATTTAATTTCGTTTTTTTATATGATTACTTCTATAAATATAATAAGTGTAAAATAAAATATTTTATTTTTTAAAAAGTGTATTACAAGATCCCGTATAAAATTTGGTGGCAGCTTAAGGGATTATTAAAATCCTCGGAACGCCTCACAAACCAGTAAAAAAGTGAAACACAGTGGAAAAATATTGAAAACCAAGTGTATAATTTATTATTTGACAATATTGTTATCATTTTAACCGGGCTCCACGACTCTAAATTCACTGTTTCATGCAGTGACACCAGTGATCAGAAGACAACAACCCATTTCCTGGCAAAATTTCATTCTTAAGACAAGGCTATTATATCTTGAGGAAACTCCTCATGCCTGTCGCTGTATCCTGTGTAGGGGAGACCTAGGAGAGTTGTGACAATTTTTACTTTAAGGGACATATCTCGCTCAAGAAACTTTCCGCAGTCATGACCTATGTGAATTAATGTAGTGCCATACCTTCTCTTCCCAAAACAATTATCAAAATTGATTAAAGTATTATGGTTTCTGAGAAAATCATCTAACACAAAGACTACTCCCTCTGTCACAACTCTCCTATCACCGAGGTAAGTTGTGACAGTTTTGTATTTAGACTATTTGACTATTAATAACTATCATTATACTTATTATAAACAAATCAAACATGCATTTTTTGCAAAAAAGTACTTTAATCATTTTTTAGTACATTAAGTACCAACAAAAACCACATATAACATTCCCATAACAAGTAATTATATCTTATAAGTAACTATGACATCACTTTGAGGTTCATCATATTATAATCAGTTAAAAATATTAGTCTAATCTGATAGACAATTATGGCAAACATATTGTAGCTCGCCTCCAGTACAATCTACGTGTGACCAGCCTTTCCATTCTAGGCATTGAACCCACTGCTCATTCGATCTGCTGTTTGCATATGCTTCAAGGCAAACCAAACAGAAATAATTATTATCTTCCTCTTCTTCGTCATCACCTGTTCCCTACTTCTCATTTGTCTCCTTGGCTTTTTTAGGTTTCTTGTTTTCTTTGCTTAAGATGCGCTTACTTACATTCCTCGACTTCCTGTTAGCTTTTTTAGCAGCTATTTCGTTCTTAGTAGATGAGTCTGTTAGCACAGCAGATTTGATTTTGCGTCTGTTCGGATGGCAGTTTTTTCTTGGCGGAACTTTTGGAAATGGCCTCACTGATTCTGGCGAAAACACATTAGAAATAGTGGCAAGAGGTCTATGGGGTGTAGAAGTGAATGCAAAAGGTTCATTAGCATAATGTTCACAAACGATGAATTGCTAGATTGCATGGTCTGATCTGTAGATGTACCTGGAATAATGGCTCTTCCTTCATCATTAACTGTGCCGGTGTTGAGATTTGCAGTTGTGGTGCTTTCTGCTGGATTGACAACAATTTCTGAGACGGATTGATCCAGTTCTGGGTTAGGACAATCAGTGACTTGACTTGGTAGCCAATCAGCTTCTGCAAATATGTCTGTGTTGATCAGCCATGTTCCAGTTGCAGCAAAACCAGCGCTGATATTCCTTGCAGTGATTGCTACATTAAATGCAGACTTTGTTATAGATAGGATATCATAGATGGTCATGACTTTTCCGGTATTACTTCGCATCCAATTATTACAATCTGTATTAATTGCTTTTTTTAGGGGGCCCCAAAAATAGCACGATCCATCGGCTGTAGCTTGTACAGTGTGGGGGAAATGTGAGCAAAATTATGCCATTTTCTCTGCAGAATTCAATGTTTTTTAGAGCTGTATGCGAGGCATGATCATCTAGGAGCAACAGAGGTCTTTGCTCTTTTGATGGTCTAACATGATTTTTAAAATGCTCAAGGAAAACTAAAAAAAATCATCCTTTTGCATCTAGCCTGATCCGTTAGCTGTTCCGATTGAATCAGTTGGGCCGTCCCGAATGAAATGCACTTGGAATCGTTTACGTGGACATATAAACACAGGTGGTATATAATTACCTATTGCGTTTCCAGCTAAGGCCAGTGTGACCAAGGTACCCCTTTCTGCCGACGTCATAGCACTGACCTGTTTTTCTCAGCGTCGCGCAATTATCCTATCAGGTTTTTGGACGGTAGTTATTCCAGTCTCATCGACATTCCAAATATTTTTTGCATCGTTTATGTTTGCTTAAGACGCCTATGTAGTTATCAAAGAAAATGGCCACATTGGTTCTATTAAAGTCGGTAGCGCGAGCTATGCTAGTGACTTGAGGCAATCTTAAAGATAAATTGGGATGTCGCAGCATAAATAGCTTGAGCCACACTTCTCCAGCTTTTTTATTTGCCTCCCATGACACTTGATTTTTTTTTATTATATTTTTTAGCTAACTATGCAATGACTCTTGTTCTTTCGTTGTCAGTCCATAATTAGATGCTGTACATGTTAGCAAATAGTCACTTAATATATTCTCCTCCTCTTCTGTAAAAATGGTCGGACGTCTGGGAGGCCTGTCACTTTTGGGCAAAGGTTCAAAAATGGCAGGCCTGTTCCTACCAGCCAGCGGACTCGGGGGGGGGGGGGGGCGGTGGGGCGTGGAAAGGGGGG
>DWHO01003208.1:0-12269 GCA_018247575.1 Eurytides lysithous rurik | reverse complement strand
ATATATATATATATATACACTAAAGTAAATGCTTTATTATATATTTTAAGTTTTCGGCAGCATCTAGTACCTTTGCACGAAACTTCAAAAGTTAAACAAAATGGTGGACTAAACTGTTGAACGCGTTTATGTCTTTTTTACTGAATCTTATATATGAGAAAAGTGTTAAAATCTTTAAGCTCTCTCATTTTTCTTTAACGTTCCCAATAAGTCAGTTTTATTTTTTTTAAATATTTTAATCACATAATTTTAAAATATTAATAGAGTTCGCGGGGCACAGAAAGGAAAACGCCATCGCCATGTTCCCCAAAGAAATATGCTGCGGTTGCTCGTTTCAGTAACGTACAGAAATCGATACAAACCCGAGTTAGTTTTCTTTGTGTGAAAAGTTTATAGTTTAAAAAATTATGTGTAAACAAGTAATTGCATTGTCTAAGCCAGTATATTGATCAAAAATCTTTTCCCAAAAATATTCTTGATAAAAAAAAGCATGTTCTCTATTACACAAGAAATATTATGATTCTTCTCGAGAGCAGTACGATATCAATTATACTGTATATTTGAAAGTCGCGCTGTTCATAGAAAGTTTAATCCGTAAAATACCTAACAAAAAATATGAATAGAAACTTTGATAAGCCACAAAGTGCCTTGGATACAATTGTCACCCTCGAGTAACCACGTCAAAATACGACATTGACATTCACTTCATTGGTTATTGTCCAATGAAACCATACGACTTTCGTTTTTATAACCAACATTTTTACACCAAACGTTTTGAAACCGAAATTATCAAGTTTACGCAAACTTTGCCAGAATATATTTTGTAATAAAATACATTGTTCTTTATATAGGCTAAACAAAATAGTATGCTCAACGTTTTTTGAATTAAAAATAATGTGGATTTATTCAATATAATAATTATGAACTAGAGCCATTATTTTCGTATGTTCAGAAAACACGTATAGAATTTTGTTAAGAAAAACACTGCACTTTAAGCATATTTTATTAGGATAGTTGAAAAAATTGCACGCCAACAAGTATAAATACATGAATCCAAATATTTATTTAAATGTCATAGATTTATTGCTCAATGCAAAATTAAGCTTATACGAACATATTAAAAAAGATATCATTTCAATTAAGTACAATTTGAAATTGATCGACACTCAAATACCAGTCAAATATCAGCTCAAGTATCAGTTTGTCATTCCTATTTTGGGTTTGCGTTATCGCTAAACTAGTTTAGGCGTAGACATTAGTTTAGTAAGCTATGTCTAGGTCACAATAAAATTGTGCAGAGCTTATTCTCTTATACCTTTTCAATTAAATTTACCTAGAAACAATTTATGATTTAGAAATACTGTTTATCTTTAATGAAATAAGTAAAATCAAGTTTAAATTAACAATATTTTATATCACGAATTCAGAAGTTTTGTTTGATATTTAATTTTTTAATAGATAAATGTGTAATAGCGTCGGCTAGTATAACTTTTAAATATAAATTAAAACAAGTAAATTTATTAGGAAAAGAATTTAGGTATGGAAATATGGAAAAATGTAAATTTAAAAATCATTTTTTTTGTTAAACGTACTGAAAAAGAGAGGATTATTATTTTATTATAGTTACTTTATTATTTCCGTAAACGATCTATTTAATATATTGACCAGATCTGTCATATGTGATAGCAGAGAAAGACATGTGACATTTAATATTGCGTTATTATCCACGTTGATTAGGGAAACGTGGCACGGACCGGTGTCGCGTTTCCATAACCAGTTTGTCGTCTTGACTTTTGAGCAAATAAAAAGAACAGGATTTTATGTGTCAAGGTAAACATACAAATGAGCTCGTTACGTAAAACTACAAAATGTTAATTTTTCTATTTTTTATCGTTTCAAATAAGTGGAATAAATTGTTTCAATTTAAAGTTCAACTTTATTTCACGTGTCTGGAAGTAACTTTTCTTTTTTTTATATCGTGGCTCGCATTATAATATAAATGGTTTTATCCAAATTGTAAGCGCAGTACGCAGCGTACATGGTTACTGGTTCAAAAATATGTAGGTTCACATTGAGGGCAATAGGATAGTCATCACGTTAGGGTCAAGCTACGAATTGAACCCCAGTGCATCAGCGGCGATGCACCATCGAAGCCGGTGTCGTAAGCGCCACACTTTCACTTCTCGGGCCGCATGCGTTGCGTCATCGCGATCGCGTGTTGCGCTGTGGGCGTCGCGCCTCTGCTGGCGTGTGAACACAAATGTAACATTCATGAAATTAACCCACACAGTCTTTGATCGATAGGTAATTAACATATTAAATTCAATCATAAATTGAACATAATGTGGAGATTAATATTATGATCGAATAATTTATGCTCAACAAACGATTGCTAACACCAAGCAAAAACTAACAATCAAACCTTAAGATCGATGTTAACTGAGACGGGCCATGTTCATCATCAGTCATCACAATTGCTTGATGTGCAAAGAACAGTTACATCAGTTACTGTTAGTTGATGTCTATCGTAATGATAACTATTTCCTGGTTAACTTTGCAAACTGATAACCATATCATCATTCATACATAAATCGTCTGAAATTTAATATGCAAATCGAATATATTTATGATAATGACGTTATTTCAATAAAGTTATAACGAATATGTAATTGCTTGATTATTTCATTATTTATAAGACTGGTATGGATATATTTTGCTTATTTTTAACTGGTCAATCAATTTGTTATCATCGTCAATTCAACTTGAGACTTGAATACCTTAAGTAACAAAATTACCACGCCATTTAACTTCTACCTCTTAGAACTCATATTAGTTGATCAACTTAACCTATTGCCTAAGAACATGATAGAAAATTGCTTGCTAGACTTGTGTAAATGATTATATAATAACGTATATTGTTGTGCAATGATAAATGTGACTCGCAGATTCTTTGGCATAGTACATTGCTCTCTCTCAGCTTTCATCAGCCTAATATATTCATTTGATTGACAGGACACGTTTATATTCGAATAGTTTGCGTTTTTCGTAACGCTATTATTATACTCTTATAGCAGTTAACATGCTATTTAGTTAACGACAAAGCCATAGAAATGTTTAAATCAAAAAAACACTTAAAATGTTTGTTAGCCGAATCACTGAATGGTATTTATTACTTTACTCGATCATACAGTATGTCATGAGAAATAGAATACTGATTGTAAATAACTTCCAATGAAACTATATTAGATATAAATTACGATATTAGTAAGACAGTTTTTAATTATGTTACTTTATCCCGCAGGCGCTCAATTCAAATGCCCCAATAAAGACGGCCAATACGAGGACGATAGACAGTGCGATAAGTTCTACGAGTGCGTAGATGGCGTAGCCACCACTAAAATATGCCCCGACGGCCTGGTCTTCGACCCTACCATCAGGAAGATCAATAAGTGCGATCAACCCTTCAATGTTGACTGCGGAGATAGGACCGAGTTGCGTAAGTATGGTTTGATAATTGCGACTTATTTATACTGTTGTTATTGTCTTGGATCTTGACATCAGAAAATTATTTAAAACTTAACAACCTTGTGGTTTTGAGGAATGTAATGATTGCAAATATTTGTTCAACCTTGTGGTGCATACGCCATACTGAAGTGAAGGTATCCTGACCACCTTTGACCGACCGCCTAGGTCACATACCGTTGGCTTTCTAGGCCAATCAGCTGTACCGGAATGAATAAAGTCGTTCAAGTAGATAGATCTGTATATAAAACTTAACAGCCATTTTAACTTCGCAGTTTTTCCAGCTTCTTTCTTTTGAATTTAAAAACATAGTTTTTATATATACGACCACGTAAATCACATTTCACCGTGACTTTATAATGATCACCGATATATTACGACCAATATTGTACCGCCTATCAAATGGTTGATTTACGCGTAAATAGTCGGTGAAGATTCTCACAGAGCTCCAGACTTAGGAATAATTTACCTTTACTTACTATGGAAAACATTCTTTCAGTCTTAAATTCGTGACATGTTTTTTAATGTTATTTATTCATTGTTTGAGGTTTAGTGCTATACCGATTTTATAGAAATTTTATACGTGCCGTGTAATGAAACGTGAAAGGAATTCGATACCGGACAACGCAACTCGTCGAGCCAAGGCGAATGGGTTGGGAACCGAACAACTTAAAAATAGCAACGCGCACATAACGACTTGAGTGAAAGAAACTCATGTACTTCCTTGTCTTTAGTGAATCGACTCAATTGATTCTCAGTAATACATTACCTCCGCAATAGAATGCGGCGTCAAGGATTTCCTTAATGTCACAGATTCAACCCCGCTTCTCCAACGAGATTTATAGCTACCAAATGTGACGTAACGTATTGGTTTCACAAATTATTCGGTTTCAAAAGTTGTTTTCCATTGACTCCCAATCGGCTTTTTTTTTGCAACATTTCCGAATGCGTAATACTGTGTTGTTAAAATGCTATTTAAACTGTAGTAGCTGGTGAAATAGTATTCCGAGTTGAGCATGAACTACTTTATTCGTTTACATAATTTATAACAAGGCGTTGAGAAATTCATTATAGGTGTGATCGATAAAATCCAAACATCACGATGAAAATTTTTACTAAGAATTTATAATAATTACTATTTAATATTTTTAGTATTGTTTTTTTACTGTAATTAATATTTGTAACTAATAAACGTAAACTTTTGTTATAGAACCCCCTAAGCCCAACGAACGTTGTCCCCGACGCAATGGCTTCTTCGCTCACCCCGACCCAACTGTCTGCAACATCTTCTTCAACTGCATTGAGGGTGAAGCCACTGAGGTGAAATGCACAGCTGGACTCCACTTCGACGAATACTCGGGTACCTGCGTCTGGCCGGATTCTGCTGGTAGACAGGGTTGCCAGGCACAAGAGAGTAAGTATCAAGCCCTCTGCTTTCTTTCTGTTTGCTTGTTGCTTTCCTTTTCTTAAGTTCTTTTTATAGCTTTCAATGCACGTTCACTTTCTTTGCGTTCGTAAGCGGCATATTTAAGGATTTTAATTTTTCAAAATTAATTATTGAAACCATAGTTAGTGAATGTTTCGTAATTCTTGAAATTCTTAAGTAACAGTGCAATAATTTGTAAACTTTTAAAAGCCATATGTGCAATCTGAAACTTGTATATGGATATATCGTTGAGTGTAAATTCATAAATTGTGCACGTGTACATTGACCGATTTACCCTTTTCAATTCCAATAAGTTCCCTTCACTCATATTTGTCACAACGTTACAAACTTATAACGCTATAATAACGATCAAAAGATTTCTTATTTTGTTCGGTTTTAAACTTTTGAAATGTCTTTGATATTTACAAATATGTGTCTATTTGTACCCTTTTGTATATAATAATAATATAGTGCACAATTTTGTTGTACGTTTTCCATGATTAAATCTTTTTGTTCTGTAACCCTTACTAATATTATAATGGCTGCAGAGATGTTTACTAGTTCATCCTCATTTTATGAGGAACTAACTAACGGATTCGCATGACTTGTAGCCGAGTTATGAATAATCAATAATAAATAGGAAAGCGATACAAAGTCAATACACACAAGTAAAATTACAATTAAATTAATAATTATTTTTTTATTTATTCAGAAAAAACCAAGGATGGATTCGAATGCCCCAAGGAGCAAGTAGTGGACCCGCAAGGGCAGGCAGTCGCTCACCCCAAGTTCCCCCACCCGAATGACTGCCAGCGTTTCTACGTTTGCTTAAACGGCGTCGAGCCACGCGACCTTGGCTGCCAAGTCGGAGAAGTCTACAACGAGGAATCGCAGAAATGCGACGCCCCTGAGAACGTGCGAGGCTGGTCAGTATCCTATTTAGGAAAGCAGGAAACTTAATGTTACTTCTTATCTGTTTTGATGAAACTAATCATATTATCTGTACAATTTTTAATTTTTCTGTCTAATAATGTTTAATGTAAATAAACATTTTCAAAGATTTACTAAGACTAAAGAAGCTTGTGGAAATATATGGGGTTATAGAGCGTTTTAATAGAATAAGCGTTTTCTAATCGGAAGTTCCTCAACAAATATGTCTATTAGCTGTTCAACCGTCGTCGTCATGGTCCCATTCTTTATTTTTTTGAACTTCATCTAAATTACAATATAAATCTTATTTGTGTTTGTATAATGTATAAAAAATATAATATATACTTATTAATCTTTTGTTCACAGCGAGGATTGGTATAAGGACTCAGAGGAGGCAGCGCCAGCGCCTAAAGCGAGGTCTTAAACCTAGTGATACTAATAATTTAGTTACACCTAAGACTTGATAAGTTAATATACTGTAAGACCAATAAAACATAGTTATTTTATTTTCCTTTATCCTTTACCGTCTTCTGTATCAATCCCTTATTTAATTTTTTTATTCGCCTCTCCTAAAAGTACTACTGTACTGTTTTTCTTTTACAAATATTCAATTATAAATCTCACGTTAATTTTTTGACAACCTTTAATAAATTATCTGAAAATTGGAGCACCAAATTCTCTTGATTTATCCTAGGCTGATGCCTATATATAACTCAAATACTACCTTTACGAAACTACCACTAAACTGTTACACCTTACATAATGTCATTTAGGAATATAATTAGTTTAAAAGAATACGTTGAATAAAGTAATGTAGCAACTATAAAGAAATTGGATAGAAATGTTTTCTTATGTTAGTTATCTTTTTTTATTTTAGTATTATTTCTCTGCTGTATTAAATTTGATTGGAATCGGATTATGAAAAAAAGTAAATTCGCAAAACGAGATTCAAATTTGTGAACCGATAGTTTTTTGATTGATTTGATTGCTTGGCAATTACAATTACAATTATTTGGTTGATTAAACCACGAAAATAGAAGTTTTGGCACCGAATTTGAATCTGTAAATATTTAATAAGTTTTTCTCATAATAAGTAATAGTCACAACAGCAACGCCCTACAACGTCGAATATATGCATTGTTTCCCAAACTGTGTATATTCAAGTTATACTTAGTTATAATCACTGTTGCTAAACGTAAGCATAATTGCCTAGTCAATAAACGCAGCGACTAAATAATACTCGAAAGTAATCGAAATTGATTTTTTTTTCATAAATTAGAACTTACTACATAGGTTCCTAAGAACCTAGGCCTAAGCCTATGCTATAATCGAATTTTCATCAAACCTTTACTGCCATGGTAAACAGTATAGTAATCTAAAATTAGGCAATGTATATAAAATAATTGTAAGGTATACATATGCAATAACACAACGCTTTATTTAAGTAAAAAAGTAAGTAAATAGGAATTTATGTGTATGTATAATTTCCACTGCTTAGCACAGACCCCTCTATGTACATAAGTTAAAGAAGAGGAGGTCTGTGCCGGACCCAGAAATTGCCAAATGGTGATCTTTAAATATGTAAGCATTTTATCTCTTTCCTAAATATGCAGGTTTGATCTGAACGTTTTCCTTTACAGTTAACGTAGTAAATCCGCATTTATTATTTTTGTAAATTAATTAATTTATTGAATTTGAACATTCTTTGCTCGAGTATGTACAATAAAACTTTAGCGCCCTATCACTGTGTAATATATTTGATAAACACCCAAGATGTCTTGTGCTTTTTTTGTAAATTAAAATCAGAACGGCTACTCAATATGAAAATGGCATCCAAGTGGTTTTACTTCTTAGTTAATTAAACATTCCTTTCATTGCTTCCTAACCGTTAATGTCATTGTATGCATATATTTAACCTCTGTAGCCTCGTCTATAGGTTTCACGATTTACTGTCGCAACACGATTTTTCACTAGCAACTACTTAGCAAAATGTCACTGGATAACAAGATGGGGATAAAGGTCAGATAGCACCTTTATGGCAAAAATTATAAGTAATTCAAATCTCAATGCGGATTCTTCTTCCTTAAGTAAGCAACAGATCAATAATATTTGCATAGCTATAGTATGGAGAATAACTGTATTCAAGGAGTAGGAAAAAAAATTACCATAAAATTAAATGAAAATCAACCACGTTATATCGTAGGTAAGACTCAATATATAGGAAAGCACTAATTTATTAAGGTGTTGGAACCATTACTCCAACATCTGACCCCCTAAGCTTTAGAAACCTAAAAGAATGTAATGAAATTTACGTTTCTATACTGCTTAAAGATTCACAACACTAGATCGTTAAGCAGGTAATAAAATGAAACCATACTACCCAACCCAACGGGTAATAAAATTTAACCTATAATAATAATTTATAAGAAACCTTATATCATAAACAACAAATACAATAAATTTAATTAATAGTTTTCGAAAGCTACAATCTGCTTTCGAAAACGATTAATTAATTAGAATATTTTGTTCAATTATAAGCCTTTTATTCACACAGGTGTAAGTTGATAATTTTGTTTAGCTGAATGTAATTACAGTTAGATATAACTTACTATAGAATTATTTAACTGTCTAACTGTCCGACAGGTTTTATCTGAATGCTCCAGTTGACAAAGGCCTTTTCCAAATACCTTCACTTCCTCTTACCCTTAGTGACTCTGGTCCATGGAGTGCCTGCTTCCGCTTTTATATCACATTTGTATAATCTGATCATTACAAATTAATCCATTCATTGATAATATTCTAATTCAATCAATATTTTAAATTCTACATACTGGCACAACTTTTAAAATAATATTCCCATATTACTTGATTTTACATTGTCTCTAGTTACTCTATGATACAGACAAATTATGCAGTTAACCAAATGTTATGCTACAAGTGTATTTGTACAATTAAAAGCAAATTCAAATAAATAACTTTGAAGTAGTTGTTTTTGTATTGTATTGTATATTGCAATTGTTATTGTGGCACTAGAGTGCTTTTCATTCATAATTTTTATACAAATTCTTTATTCTCTTTAATCGTTCGAAGCTTATTTAAAAGTTCAATAAACAAATAACAGTGTTCGTAGAATGCGTAGACAGAGTTCGTCGAAGGGAAGTCGGTGTACATCTGTAAAATACGAAATTAGACGACGTTAGCGTCGAGACTTGCTGTTTTTTTTTTGTTATAGTGTTTTCCAAGTATAATTATATTATTCGATTTTGAAACACAGACAAACCTTACGCTAAATGAATGTCCTAACACATACGTTGAGACACAAAATAATGATATAGTTACAGAGATAATACGATCCCGCGTAAGACACATTTTCAACGACAAAAAATATGTACTTATAAGAATAACATTATGTTCATTAATGAAACTGTTTGTATTTTTTTAGGTTAACTGTAACAACAAATAAACAAAACGATTTTAGTATTTTTAATTTTAGGATTATTTAGACTTCTCAGAACAGAAAACTCATAAGTATACGACATTATGAGTTATTTTCACGACTTAGGGTAAAGTACACAGCTCGATATTTAAACTATCACACGACGCAAGAAACTGTCAGATGACGCGAATAGTAAATACCATCGATTTCACCTTGATGCCTGGAAATCCACCACCGTGGATTTCACACGACACTATCCCATCCCATCCATCCATTCCAACCTTAAAAGCAGGCAACTTGTTTGCAAATCCTTAAATGAGCCACTTACTCGTTTTTCTCCTACCACTTAAAAAAAAAGAAGAAAAAACAGACATACGCACATACACACACGCAAGCTTCCTTTGAGATTTTTACTAAGCCCTATTATCCAAGTCATAAAAACACCACGAAACAATTCCAATAGTGTGATACTCCTACACGCAATTTCATGGTACATTGACAAGAAGAAAGGATTGACCCGAAATAAATTACATACCTCTTCTATTGTTGAGCGGGTGATAATGAATCACCACATTATGCAATCCAGGCTGGAGGCATGCTGATCTTAGACGCGTGCTATTTAAGCTTTATCAGAAGTTCTCAACCGGTAGATAAAGAAAGCTGAACTAAAGTAGGATTTATTTTAGTCCAAACTATTAATTATATAAGGTAGTAAAGTATAAATTTTAACATGAACCGTTAATTTTACAAAAAGATAATAATACTATAACAAAAATTTAGAAATAAGATAGTAAGAATAGTGATAATAATATATTTTCTCACTATATCGTAAGTATTCGATGTCTGTGAATTATTAATAAAACAAAATGAAATTATTTATATAAAATGTCTACAGTTTAATAAAAGTATAACTCGGATCCATATTTTTTAAAGCGTCTAATATGAAAATAAAATATATATATAGATTTTGTGCGATAACGATTTTGTAATTTTTTATATTCAAATTTCTCCTTTGAATTGAGCAAAAAGCATCAAACATATGTTCAATGGCTTGTTGTCAAATTTCCACCATAGACCAACTCTTAGTTGTTATAATTAATTAAATTATTGACTAAGTAAATATTGTACTATGGAAAACGAGTTCATACACAATGTAGGAGTATCGGAAAAGTTTGAGAAGCGTAGCTCTTGACGAAGTCGTGCACGAGGCACACGCAAGCATGGGTCCTGTCCTAGCTGACAATACTCGAACCAGTTCTCGACAGGCATTCTGTTACTCAACCTTAATTGTAGCTTGTGTTGCTTAATTTGTTCATATCAGAACGCTTATCAAGATGTTGCCACATATCAAATGAAATAATAGATAAATATATGGACACTAAAAGTGTTGGGCAAACTTGTGTATATTATTTTTTACAATTAGCCCAATTTTAGTACCGCAGCGTCATCATTCCATATTAAACATTAATGAAGAAATTTGACTTTGCGGTGTGTTAAAGCGGAGTACTAGTTAGGAAAATAGCGGGAGAAAGTTATTAGTTGCCTATTCAATAGGCATATTAAACCGGAAGCTACTATTTTCCATTTAAAATGAAATTCTACCCAGCTGTACTCTAAACACTAATCAATGTCACTTCTTGGTCACAATTTACTTATTTACAGTTTACTTATTTATTAACTGAGATAGAGGACGAATTATTTATGTCCGTAAAATTTTGTATAACTTGTAAAGTCTCTTAGTTACTGTGAAAAATAACGCACGACTCAGAATGCAAGAGAAAACGTGCCTTATAAGGTTTTTGCCATGAGATTGACCATGAAATAAATAAAATCAAGGCAAGCACCATTGACTTTTAATCTCTTTCTGCATAATAAAGCTCTTCATAATACGTAGATGACATTTTATAATTTATTTTTACTTATCGGAAGTTGATCGATATCGAAAAAGTAACGAAAGAAAAATTAGAAGCCGTTTAAACAGACGCCTTATAACGAATATATGTGAACGTAACTCAACCATTAACAAATAAGGCGCTCATTAAAATTTTTTGTTATATTGATATTTCGTTTTGAGACTGACAGGTAAATTTTTAAGATATTTAGTGTAAAAACATATCTCAATCTAAAAAAATGTTGTCACGGTTTTTTTTTATTTTTAATGCATATCTTTTAGAGCGTATCTAATTATCGAGAAGAATAATAAAAAATGTCCAAATACCAATTAGCACCGATTACATTTCAGCTACCGGTATTTGTTGGTGACCACTTTTTGGTAAAACCTTGACTCATTTATATGCACTTGTTGAATTTTTTAAGGTTATAATATGTTAGCTACTGCGCGTGAAAGCTTTCAGCGGTTGAGCAATAGACAGTTGATATGCAACGTGACAAGTCACAACAAAAAATTCTGATTTTATTAAATGAGATCCGTTTATGTAGTTTATGAACGCAACCGTCGTTTTCGAATGTAGTGTAAGCAAGTTGCGTTCCGGCCTGCCCCTAATGGCCGCCGTAGCAGGCAATACGGAGCAGCCTTCGGCGGGAACCGCACGTACTCCCCGACAGGCTTATTTTTGATATTGTTTAAACTTCGAAGTACATACAATACAATGTTAAGTTTCAAGTATCTATTGTTAGTGAGCTTCGCTTTATGCTCATTGGGTGAGTTTTTTTTTTTTTTTATAAATAAATTAAAGTATCAGGCAGGTAAGGACTATAGAGTGCAGTGAGATATTTTTTCTTTAAATTAACTTCAATTTCAAATTAACCAAAAAGTTACTAATTTTTAAAAAGTTTCATCATTACTTTAATAAAACATCAATGATAGTGAGAGCAGTGGCGGCGGTACTACCATACAAGCCCAAAAGCCCGATTTGCCTTCCCGAATAATTTATTTTTAAATTTGAGCGTTGCGGGAATTATGTGCTAATTAAGATTTATACATTTTACTCCTTA
>DWHO01003207.1:0-12269 GCA_018247575.1 Eurytides lysithous rurik | reverse complement strand
CCCGCGCGCCCCTTGCTCTCACGGTTTTGGAGAAATCAAGTGTTGCTATTTGCAAAAATTTTTGGCCCAACCTGTACTTCAAACACTAACTTTCTGGACGATAAAAGGCCCCTGATTCCTAATTAGAACGTATGGAAACCGAGTTAAATGTCTTTTGAAATCTGTTTCGACAATACGTACCATATATGCATCTCATCAATAGCCGAATATAAAAAGTAGTGTTATGATAAGAAGTAGTGAGTTGACTTCTAAAATAGCCAATGCTCCAATATCAATTCTGTGCATGGCCAACCAAAATAACCCCAGACGTAAACTTACTATTCGACTTCTTTTCGAGAGACTTTTGTAACCATCAGACGAGCAGTATAAAGTACTACATGAGCATATGGCACTGATAAACAGAAGATGATAAGGGAGTTAACCCTCTTCGTGTCAGTCTAAAATCGATGATTCTAGTTCAACCCAATCCAAATCCACAATTCCAATTTTTATTATCACGCTGTATTCAATTTATTTTAGCTTTTGTTCTTTACTATATCAGAGGTACCTCATCAGAGGTATGCTGACGGTAGTCCGTGCAAGCAACACATGATAGTATATACGAATGCGTCTGTTAGAACTGGATCAAAAACTTAGGAGCTTGCTTTTGAAATCCTTCTGCTCGTGTTCGGGACATCACTACATTTAGTCTTGCGAAGTCTTGTACCAACCATACGAAAACATATCAACGGGAAACAGATGTAGTTTCACTTTTTGGCTTATTTAGAAAATTATATGACTGCAGACTATCATCGATTTCTTTTAATTTTTTTTTGATGTATTTTGTATAAAATTGATATTTAAATTAAGGTATTATGAGCAGAAACAGTTTTTGGTTAAAATCTATCAATAACAATTCTTATTCTACTTCGTTCTCACGACACGTGTGTCTGTTAATGCATATGACTTTAACCTCTTGTTTTTATCCAGTATTACACACCGGCTAACCAAATCGGCCAAGAGGAGACTGCTCTACATGCCAGTTTCACACAAGTCTGATGCTCGGCCAGGGACGCGGGAACCATGTGCCGTGCGTCCCACTCCAGGAGCAGCTCCGTTGATCTTTACCAATTGTAAATCGATCCTAAAGGAGTTCGCTACCTCGATCAACGTCAAACCTTATTATTCTGAACTAGCATATGTGTATTATGCTACGACGTTTGAGATATAAGGTTGAGGTTATCGATAAAAGATCCTTCAGCTCTACTCATATTGGAGCAATTAAGAAAATCAAAGGCATCATATTATCGCCAAATGGATTAATCATTTAATAATTTTGTCGTATTAATTATGTCAATATAATCCGGGGATATATCGCCTAGGGTTACATAATAGATAGAAATAAAATTATCAAATTAATGGAATTAAGACAATTACGTATCCCTTTCAATACTGATGCTACCATCTATAAGTATTATAACTTTCTGTTTAATCTAATAATCTAATAATGTTAAATATAATTTAATGATTCTTTCAAACGGAAATAAACAGTATGTAATGTCTGCATTTGTAATTTATTCAAGTCTTACCTCTAACTAAAATCATTAATAGGAAAAATAATGTAACATGTAATTATTGCCAAATTATTAAAATTGTTTTTTATTTAAAAAAAATTGAAAGCTCTCATATTACACATTTACTTATAAATATAATAGGTGTCATATAGGTACGTATATTATAATCGTTAACAAAACCCATTTAATTCATTAAATATAATTATGTATTTGTTTCATTCTATGGACTTCATCGGATCATATATAGTAGATAAATATCAGGGTCGTATATAATATTACGAGTTTAGTCAAAAAAAAAAACAAAAAAAAAACTTTTTTCAATTAGTCTGAATAACTTAAAGTTCCGTAACTTACACGGTAGTAGTTAGCTTAAGAGCATTATAAATCGTTATCATTTCTTATGAGCTGTGAAATATATATAAGCCGTGAATTTTTCATATGTTTTCATTAAATATATTAAACACATTGCAAGAATTGACCATAAATGTATTGTTTAAAAATCTTCTTAAATAATTTTCATATATCTCTACATTTTTTCATAGTTTTGCTTAGTTTTGCATATTTCAATTTTGATTCTGAGTATACAATTATTTTGAACAGAATCACAGTGTCCTTAGTCGCAGTCCTTAAGATTTGGTTACATGACCCTGGGTCCTTTTTTATTGTTACTGTTTTAAACAACCTTTAAACTGCTTAGAGCTGTTTGTTGCTTAAAATGTGAAACACCTTTTGCAGAAAGCGAGTAGTTGGAGTTAAAAATTAAATTGTTTAACATCACCTACTAAAGATTGACGTCTAATTGAATTCGATTATTATTCGGATTCATTTAAAAGAGAGACTCCCTTGTTCCGCCCCGTTTGCGAGCAGGCGTAACGATCAGAAGTTACCAAATTCCTATCTTCACACCGAACTGAAACTTTCTTTCTAAATATCGAGGGCGAAGAGTTCTAATGAGAGTTTTGAATAGTTACATAATCTTATTAATTTCAAATGACTAATTAAAAATTCATGTGAGCCTAATTGAAATAAGTTTTCGAATAGTAAATTATTACGGTATTGTTCTTTACTAAGACTATAATGCCAAAGGCAATATATAAGTGAATCATATCAATAAAATTAATAACATATTAAAATGCAAAAAGTATAAACGAGGTTGTATTTATTTCATTTTTTTTCCTCTGGATGTAAACTGGAAATCCGCTTGTTAATTAATTCAGCTGCCGTCCTATGAAGCTTTCTACTGTAACTTTTTAGAATAGCATTTATTTTACTATTAACTATTTATCACATTTCCATTAATTAGCTCATCAAATTTTATGCTAGTTGTTTTCTTTCATAAGACATTGATTATGTAAACAGTTTTAATTCTTCGTTATCTTAATAAATAACCACTGGAGCTTTACGTAAGTTCCAAAATATAAAAAAGTGCCAAAATTATATAAATTAAAGAATTTTTGTGGTATTAAATCCGAACGAAGTGAAAACTTGTTGCTATAATAAGATGAGCGGTCTCATCCGTCCATCACTGAAAGGCTGAAAATACTCTCGAAATCCAGATGCGGTCTATGGTAACATTAATTGGTGAATGGAGAATTTGCGGCATTGCGTCTAAAATACTAAGATAAAATTTGATATCCGGGCCGCGACTGCAGTCCAGCCAGTTTTTTTATCATCTATATACAACAAAAGTGTATCGGAAATCACCTTTACAATTTTATTTATCACCTACAAAAGTGTGTTGGAAACCGTACCGTATGTTCTGTGTGTTATGTGAAAACTTCGCTTCCCGCAGGGCGTTTTCATTCGCTAATTGAGATATCGTAACAATTATGAATAAAGTATAACGTTTATAGCATTGTTCGCGATAATGGAAAATAAAAATACTAATAATAATAATTTTAATGCATAATTGCGCATACATTCTATTAAAAACTCGTACTACAAATATTACACCAGTATTCTAACATTGTAATTGATCTTATAAATATCCCTAAACTAATCTTTTTTATTATGTTTACTATGACTATAGATATATACCTATTATTAAGTTTAATGTTATTCTTCAAATGACTGATTTACATAATCGTTTTGTTGGATATAGTATTTAGATGTAAGACTACATCCGTATATTTTATATATGTTAACTAACTAGGTGTCAAGATAAGATACGTTTGAATTTTCAAATAAAAAGTAGGAATAAATTAGTTATTCTAAAAATAAACCTAATCAATAAGGCAAGCCTTTTTCATATTTTAATGGATTTTACATCTCATCTTACACGATTCATAGCAATCGTTGTTCATTGCATTATTTTGAATGAGGCTTGGATAAATAATTTAATTCTATAATAGATGTGTTTAATGCAACTTATTTACATAGCATTAAGATAAATGTATCCCAATGTGGTAATGTAAATCTTTGTTAAAATAAATAAAGCAATTCTAAATAAAAATGGCGTTTTTATTTACCACCTCGCCTTATTTCCTTCTTATACTAACAACATTCCACACCAACATATATGTAATTTCACCATAGTCATAAATTAATATAAACTATAATATAAAGAATAGTTCTTTACTCAACTAAAGAGCATGTACAAGAACTAATAAGTTCAGTATAAGTTATCAAGATAAATTATTCAGTAGTAAATAAAGTCAATTATATAGTCACTTAACAAAAATAATACACACCACCACCACATGTTTAATTATAGAATGTATATATATATATATATATATATACAAAATTAATCTTCTGAGTACACTACCAGAAAAACACCAAGAAGATAAATGAGATCATTCGCTAAATTTACGAGAATATGCTGAAATCTTTTATCGTCATTTGTTGGAAGGCAAAGACCGAACTGTGCCGAGTGTCGGCGAGGATTTTTTTCCCAAGACGTCATAAATCAGATGGCGGCAGATGGTGTTGACCTGCACAATTATTGCCATGTTCCGAACTGAGTTATTGTTGTTCGTACTCCGAGGTGTCGTTTTCGGAATAATAATTCTTTTGAATTGCATTCACCGCTGGCCTCTAGCCTTGCGAGTGCTTTTAATGTACCTGTAGATATGCTATCTACGACCTCCTATCTGGGATCTACAACCCACATGTTTCGTTAACGACGGCTATTCAATTCTGACGCCATATTGGAACAACCATTGCGTCACAGTTATTTTGTACTTTTATATTGTTTATGTACATCATTGCATCATAGTTATTTTGTTCCTTGTTTATGTACAACCTCACAGAAAATCGACGGAAGTGTTTTCGCTTCTGCGGTTCATTCGGTGAGTTAGGTGGCCGGTGGCCCATTACGCGCCCTTTCCCTTCCTTCCTCTCTCACTTCCCTCCCTACCTCTTCTCCATCCCCGAGGAGTCCCCCTATTGCTCCCTCCCTCCTCTTCTCTCACTCTCACTACTCCTCAAAACTTTCCCTCCTTAAAGGCTGGCAACGCATTTTCTACTTCTGTAATGTAAAAACATATACTTTAGGAAAATATTTTACGTAAGTCAATATGTACAATATATGAATATTGTCAATTACTTATTGGAAGCAGTTAATATTAATATATTTATTTATCCACCTTTCATCGATAAAACTAAACACCTATACTGTTTAGTTTTATCGATCATATCGATCGAGTCTGTAGCGATTTTTTTTCTTTTATAAATACATTAAATATATATAAACAGTTTAAATTGTAGTCCCCTTAAGAAAGCTTCATACAATATAGATCTTAACGAAACCTATAACACAGAATCAGCAAAAACTAAAAATATGTCTTAAGGTCTATTCCAATTTATCGACGGGATAACGACGATTTTGAGTGCGAAAAGAATATAGCAGTAATGATAATTTCGAATCCTTAAGTGCTTCAGTAAAAGTCAACATCCAGACATTATTTGTTGGAAAACAATTATGAATCGAAATCGAGAATGATGTGATGACAAAATGTAGTATTTTTGTAATTTGCTCTAGATATAAATTTGCAATCCCTACTTATTATTAAAAAAAAATGTTACAATAACAAATTAATTAGTTTTTTTTTCGTTCTGAATCTATTATCTGTGCGTGTGAAATAACTTAAGCCCCTCGGGATATAAGAATAATCAGTTTTATAATTATAATGGATGGTATACAGGAATCAATTAGCACGAAGGTGTCAGGATTAGACACGGATTAGTCCGCAGATAAGGGTAGGTCATTTGAGACCAGTGATTTATTTCACTGGTCGCCACTCTCTATATCTGTCCCTGTCTGCTACAGTTAATTAATCGAATTTCACATAAGCAACTGACTATATCTTCACGCCATTGATTTCCACTTTAAAAAGAACATTTGATCGTATTTCACAGTTATTTATATATGTGAGCTTTCGCACGTCGTTCTTCATCAATTTCGCACCATGCAGAAAATAAGCACTTAAATTTCAATTAATAATGACAATGGCGCCTGCACCACGAGCCCGGGATAAGTTAATCACGTCATACGGTATTAAATGGAATACCGGGCATGATACCAAATAACCGATCAAGCAATAACGGTTCAGTTTAATCAAGTTCTGCTATTGACTATGATTAAATTATTTTCAAAAATAAATTTATATGAAATCACAGTGGGAGGATTGAAAATAAACATTTTGGGCACATGTCTAAAAATTTAGGGGTAGAAAGAGATTACTCATTCTCATTATTTACCTTGCACTTACTACGAGATGAAATAATATAGAAGGCGTGTTCATCATTCTTTTTCAAAAATATCTAATGACGCGCCTTGGTAGTAAATTAAGCCCATTGGCATTACGACTAACGGTAGAATGTTGTCATATCGTCATGTCACCTCTATACCATTGTTCTCTGTTTCTTTGGGTGCACGACGCGTGTAAACTATGTACTGCGACGTTTCTCTAATCGATTATAGAATACTTGACGCATTTACCGCCCGTTTACAGAAGTTTGTATATTTCACATTTATTTTACAGCACATTTCCCGTTTCTTTTTTTTTAAGAACTCTGTACTCTGCAATGAATTTAATTGATCGAGTAAAACAAGCGCCTTTTAGGCTTAAAGTTAAACAACAACTCGTTGTTGCTTTATTATAATATGTTATATGACAGCTTATGTCAATAGTCTAATCCTATGTCAATAGTTTAACCAATGCAGGGAAGTAATGACTGTGCAAGCATTATTGCTACTTCGAATTTGAAGGGATATACCACCAGCGAAATTACTGGGCACATAGACCATCTACTACTGTTGGTGGCGAACATTTCTGACGTATAGCACAAATATTTAAAAATCGATACAGTTGAAAACAAAAGCGTTCTGAAGCCTTTAAAACTCAGAAAGCTCTATAATGCCCTCTTAAAAAAAAACAATCAAACAGTTGTAATTACTGTTTGATATTCACTCAGAATTATCTTACTTGTATGAGATTCATTGCCCTAACTGGTCTCTCGGTCTACCTTTTAATCCTGTATATTCATTCCAGCATCGCTGAAATCGTGACGCTCAAACCGAATAGCCATTTTAGTGTTATTTCAGAGCAAGCAGAAACGTTTTCTTAGCTGCATTTCTCTACAATAATCATTAAATGACAAGAGAAAACGTAGATCTGATCTTGTTCCGCTCTTAAGGGGCTTATCCGTGACCGTACTGAAATGTAAAAGATCAATAAAAAAGTATTTTAATACATTTTAATTGCGTGACATGGTTAATAACGCTCTTATTGCATTACCATTGCATAGGAACAAAAATGGATTTTTTTTTCGATCAAAATCTTATTATATGCTTTTGGTCAATTCAATTTAAAGATTTCAATTATTTCCAATTACTTATAGAATATATGCAATAATTAATGATGTCTGATGCATAAATAATTTTTTTTTACCCACATTTTTATTTATTTTACCCATAAATTTTTAGTCTTACTTGATTAAAATAGACAGATGAAGAATATAGTCCCTTATTTTTTGTTTTATAGGTGGATTACACCTGTCAGACGTTTATCACGCTTTTGATATAAACATACCTACATATATTTTTGTAAGAACATGCTTACAATGGACTGATGCCTGTCAATTACAGAGTCGAGATAGGGTAAAAAGGGAAAATATATATGTAGTATAAGTCGAATCCAGATCTCAAAATTGTCAACGTAATTTACGTAAAAAAAGAAATGAGTTAAAGTCCTGCTGAGTTTCTGTCGCCTGTTCTTCTCAGGACTGAGGCATTTTTTCCGAACAGGTGGTAGAATCATAAAACGTCAAAAAGCGATTGTAAACCAATCCAATTTTGAATAAAGAATTTTGACTTTGACTCTAATATATACTTTATTGTCTCCAATTACTTTGAAAGGATAAATAGGGAAAGGAAACCACAAAACACATTATAGATACTAAAACCATTCCAACTATTCCTGCTCATGTGAAATCTTTAGTAATATTATTTTCTCGATAGATTGTGGGAGGATTTTATTGTATATCTTGACTTATGTTTCAAATAGTATATATATATATATATAATAGACTATAGTATTGGGTTACGCACAGTGAACAGATTTCAACAGATACCGCAAAATTCACCATTGACATACGACTCACATTCTATAGATATTTTATTAATACCTTGTTGTGATATGTATGATCAAACGGCGCTTACCTAATATTAAGGTGCTGTAGAGTAATACAGACTTTAAGTAATATTAGAAATCTTAAAAAAAAATGCCGCCAATATGATTTTCGTCGAGGTCGCTCAGCTGGGGGTCTTCTTGTGTACCTTACACACCGATGGGCATAGGCGGTTAAAAACAATGGGAAGGCATTAGCCGTTAGTTTGGCCTTAGTTTGGCGACGTAGCTAAAGCCTTCGATCGGGTCTAGCACAACGCACTTCTTTCCAAGATAACATCTTACGGGCTTCCTAAGAAATTACGCGATAGGATAACCAGTCTTCTATAGGATCGAAGCGTCAAGGTCGTAGTTAATGGCGCGTGCTTTGACACCAAACCTGTGAACGCTGGTGCTCCACAAGGTTGTGTGCTATCTCCTAAGCTATTCCTTCTGCAAATCGATGATTTGCTACACATCAGTAGTTTTCATTGCAATGCATCCCCCGTACTGTCATCTGACTGTACGGGGGATGCCTTATATAACGGCCCGGCAAATATTTATCAGGAACACCTCGACGAGTACCGGAATAAGTTTGTTTGAACTTGAGACTTTGTTGAGTAAAGTTTCAGACTAGGGCTGACTTAATTTAGTTCAATTCAACTCCAAAAAGACACAAGTTTGCGCGTTTACTGCTAATAAGAAAGCCTTTGTCGTATATCCTCTATTCGACGGCACTCCCCTTGTAGCCACAGCCTCGATCGGAGTCCTTGGCGTCAACATATTGGGTCATTTAGAACGGAAATCCAAGTTGGCTTCCAAAAAGCTCAGTATCCTCAGCAGAGGTAGACAGTACTTTCGGTCGGCCCACCGCATCCAACTTTATGAGGCACAAGTTATGAGGAGTACTGCTCTGACCTCTGGGCTTGGGCACCACAGAACCAGCTTTTTCTAGCCCAAATCGTCGATGACCAAGTTCTTTCCAATCAGCTGGATCCTTTGGCTCTGCGGAGAAACGTTTCGTCTCTTAGTGTATTCTATCGGATACACCATAGATAATGTTCCGAGGAATTGTTAGAATTAATACCATCTGCTAAGTTCTGCCTTCGAACAACGCGACAAGCTTCCAGGTACCATCCATACTAGCTGGATGGCTGTCAGTCCACCACCGGGCGCTTCCTCCAGAAATGTCTCCCACGCACTACCAACTTGTGGAATCGGTTGTCACCAGCAGTATTTCCGGACTGGTAAGATATTGGAACCTCCAAAAAGGCAGCAGATTCCCACGTTAAAGGCCAGCAACGCATTTGCAAGTCCCTTGGTGTTGCTGATGTCGATAGAGGGCAGCGTCCTAATCCTATCCTAATGTGTCTAATTTTATTTTAATTTTCTCTCGGTATAGAGATTTCAGTAATCCATGAATACCAGTTGCATTTAAACAACAAACGAATTCATCTCAATTCTTATTTTTTACAAATTGATTTCTAACATATACATTCATCAGAGAATGAACATAAAACTTTATGGAAAAGTAGGCAAACGAGCACTAAACCTAATGGTAACCGAATGCCGCCGTCTATGGTCATCTGCAATATCAAGGGACTTGCAAATACGCCTTGCCTTCCTTTTTTAACATGGAAATATGCTCTCTTCATAGAGGGCGCTCCGTAAAAATAAATGCTACACAATGACGGCAACCGATTCCACAAGTTGGTACTGCGTTAAAGAAAATTACTAGAAAAGCTCACGATGGTGGATTGCCAGCTATCTAGATGGTACTAATGGAATCGGAAATATGTCGCGCCCTGCCTCTGCATAACGCGACAAACTTCCAGATACTGCAGCTGGTAATAATCGGAACAATTCCTCAGAGCACTTGGCATGGGATAAAGTACGAGTATGTAAAGCGATAAAACGTCTCTTCGTACAGTCAAAAGATTAAGCTAATCGGAAAGTCATGAATAATTCGATCAGTACTGTTTCAAATGCGCATAATACTAATATATATGCTGTGTCTTAAATCAAATCAAATCAAATCAAATTATCTTTATTCAAATAGGCCTTTACAAGCACTTCTGAATCGTCATTTTTACATTTTGTTCGTGAGAAAGCTACTACCGGCTCGGAATGCATTAAAATAGTATACTTATAGAAATTCACATTGAATACTTGCCATTTCAAAAAACTTAATACTTTTTGCTTCAATCATGCTAAATTCTCAACTTGTTGATTAGACTACGCAAATAGTTTAATAGTTTAACCGATAATCTTAACAACTAACACTGCGCGCCGTGTTTTAGATTCGATCTCTTCACGTTTTAAACAACAACTATTTTTGTAATTTCTAATAATTTTAAATATACGGTAACCTCTGCGATAGAATGAGCGATAGCAAGTGCAGAAGATTTTTTTTTATTTTTTAGATTTAAAGAGATGTCTCACTCGCGCTGCAACATCAATTCGCTAATGAAATAAAATAAAATCGAAATATTATAATTGCAAGTATAAGCACTGGCTCTCGTTACATAGTAACAGAGGACTTGGTTAGAACGTCCTTTGCTTAAGGAACTTTACGGGGCAATATTGTTGTTGATTCCATATAATATCTATTTGGACGCGGCGAACGAGTCCGAAATGCTAGCCGTTTTCCAAGTTAGAATTGTTACCCGACCCTAATCAATTTGATGATAGGATTTGCGTTTTAAAATAATTGCTTCTAATTAACTACCCCCATTTCTAAAGTTTTATAGGCCGTTTTTGTTTTATTATTTATTGATGTTAATGCTTTTGGTAGTGAGGACCATAAAGGCGCGTGGTACTATAAAGAATTAAGTTTAGTTTCAGTTGCTCTCACTGCTATGCGCTTGACGTAAGGTTTATTCTAATCAACAGCCAACGACAGCCGCGCTCCGTGTCTGTATTATAGTATTAATTTTAAAGTTTCAGACCTAACACGCATGTCCTCATTCGTGATCCCGCAGTATACGGGGTCTATCCGACTCGTAGAAGAAATCCCGTTTGGTGCTCAAATGAGGCTTATAAGAAAGCATCAACGGCAGACTATACAAGATAAGGTTCAGTGAGCTAATGGATGTAGAGTTATAAAATTTGTCAGCCAAATAGGTGCACGTTCGTGATTCTAATAAATGTGTAGATATATATGTGTATTATTGTGGCCCGTTTCAAATGGAAATACGTATATTTTTATATCTTTATGCTTACTTATTAAGCAAGCATAGAGATATAATATCTTAAATCTCCGCGTGATAAACGGAAGTGTTTATGCTTCCACGTTTCGTCCGGTGAGTGAGGTGGCCGGTGGCCCACTCTTCTTCCTCCCCTTCCAGGGAGGAAGAATACATACTTTCATACCCTACCCTATGTCTTCCTCCATCCCATCCTCCCATCCGTTCCCCGTCTCCTCCACCTTCTTCCAAAAATTGCCCTTCTTGAAGGCTGGTAACGTATTAGCGAGTTTTGTAATGCTGCAAATGTCCATTGGCGGCAGTGATCACTTACCATCAGGTGAGATGCTTGCTCGTTTGCCATAAAAAATAATTATCCAAATCTCTGTCTATATAGATAATTAAAACTTCTTACATAAACTATATCCACGTGCCATACAAGATAATGCGATTGATCGTTTAGTCTCATGCCTAATTCATATCCCGGAGGGTTGACATAAATTATGTGTAACCATTTAAATTTCCGTTAATGATGAATATTACTCAAAAATCTAAAGATTACATTACATTTTATAATTACAATTACAATTTATTCTCTCCTTTAAATGTGCTGTATTCACAGTATATATTCTAGTAGACTTCAATTAAATTTTAATTTGTCAGTGTATGTTATACTCTATTAACTGTTATCTATATTGTAAAGCATAATAAATAAAAAAAATGCTATTTTTTTGCCTAAATCTGGCTAGTTGCTACGATCTAGTGTAACAAAAGTAATTGCTATGAAGTAAACGGTGCTATCATTATAACAAACACTGTACTAGTTCGAAACTTTAAAATACCGTATGCCAGGCCGATATATAGGTTAACTAGTCTTCAACCTTGAGTATATATATATGTAACTATAAATAATATATATA
>DWHO01003206.1:0-12270 GCA_018247575.1 Eurytides lysithous rurik | reverse complement strand
GGGAGTCTGATTGGAATGTTTTTTTTTATATGCATCTCTAAAATTTGTTGGTTATTCTAAAATGTCGGTGTATTTTGTCGATTAAAGGCCAATGTTGGGTATTTTCTGGATACAAAGACTCAGAAGTTTAGACACTAAAAATTAGTATGATATACAAATTGGTACGTCTGACATTTCTGATCTAAAGTACATAACGGTTAAAGCAAGGCCCCGAATTAAAATTTTTACTGGAGAAGTAACAATAAGTGCATTGGTTGACCTTACTAATTTACTCAAAATGAAATGTACTGAAAAGAGATAGACATATCCCAACTGACTTAAAACGCAAAACATAAACTAAACAAACTGTAAAATTGTAACAGAACTGTATAAAAAAAACTTTTGAAGCACAATGGGTATATGGACTACGAGGATTTCGTAATTTTTTATCATAGCACCCCAAGTTTTTCAAACATGTAAATTGACGCAAGCATGTAAGATAATACAACCTATTTGATTTGAAGCAGTCAGTACAGTCATTATAAGTACTATTATAATACTACTACTACTATTGTACTACTGTCTCCAAGGCTTAGTGATATAGGCCCGCGCTTTATAAAACGGAGGTCGTGGGTTCGAATCCCGCGGAGGGCAATGACTTTGTATCGTTGTTTCTTAGTTGGATTAGGACATTACGGTCGAATCACCCGATTGTCTGAAAAGTAAGATGATTCATGCGTCGGAACGTTGGGCATTTAAAAAGTCGCTCCCGGCTTCTTGTCGACGCCATCTAGCGGTGGCTTAGAGAAGTCGTTATTAAGAGGTCGGTTTAATGCTACCGCCTCTACGCCTTATCTCTCTCCGATCGTGTCGGTTATCCGTCCCATCGGGCGATGAGGGTAAAGGAAGATTGAGTGCACCTGTGTCTGCGCAAACGCTTGTGCGCTATAATATATCCTGCGCACTTGGCTGGTCTCTTGTAGATCGGCCGCCGTGGCCAGAATCGGTCGGGAGGACATCATACTATTATACGAACACTCTGTTAGAATCTCAGTACAACTAACTTCACCAGGAATCTCAGACATACCAGTTAGTAAGCAAATCGCGATACTAAAAACTAATAAACTAACTATTTTAGATATTTCTTCCGTGCGTCTGATGATTGCTCCTCTCTATTAACGATACACGAAACTGCATTTTTTTTTCCGGGATGCAATTTTCGACACAGTTAGTATATCAGTGTTGGCAGTGCCACAGCGAAGCACAGGGGTACTAGTTGTCCTTCTTCATAACAGTTTTCAGTGAGGTCGGTATAAGGATTTCTGAGTACCCGTCTAATATCTTAACTATCTTACATCTAATTGTTCTAAAAACCGATTCCAGATTGCCCGGAGGTGTCGTCTTACGTTATTACTTCAGTAGATCAGCCAAGCAGCTTGTCTGCAGTGGTTGTTAGCACACGACCTAGCGACAGTATAACTAGTTACACTCTGTTGACAGAATCTCTGTGATAATAATCTGTTATATCGGGTTGACAGTTTGTTATGTTTTTCGATTTCCATGGTAGTTTTTGACACATTTTACATATTAAAATATGCTATAAATAAATTGTTCTGTTAGGATCTTATCAAAATTGTATTGTGTTGTCATGTGTGCTTATTTTGACTTGTAGTTATTGTAACTGTCCATTTATACTGAGTGTGTTTCATCCCAATTGCGTGAGGTTGTGTTGACATATGAGGTGTTTATGTGTATTGTTCTGGCTTTTTAAGATTTATTATTATCGGTTTCGCGATGGCTTTAGGCAGTTCGACGTATTTAAAAGACGCCTCCATGCTCGAACAACTGTTAGAAGAAATCAACTTTCAACGAACTAAAGAAATGCGGCAACTCATGAAGGATGGTAAGTTAATCTATAAACTGAAATGCTAACATATGGTAACGTGTAGTAAATTAATGTTAATAGAACTTTTGTATAGTTCATCTAGGAAGATTCCATATATTAAACCGTTTATAGCAAAAAATTACAACAAGTATCGACACATTCGTTCTGATTTGAAAGGCGATGTTTTAGGTAAAATAACTTTGCATAGCAATTTACTATCTTACATCTAAATGACGAGGGCAGTGCAGATTTAAGTAGAATATAATAATAATAGACTAATTCAGTTAGTTTTTTTTAACCTAAGTGGTTCTGTGCTATTGGGGGTTAGCTTGTTTCATCCTATCGACTCAACTTGTTTGTCTTGTGTTTAAATGTAATAAAATTCTGAGAACAAATTGTAAATTTTGTATGGAGATGCTTTCTACATAATACCAGTATGTATAATGCTGTTTATTTTGTCATATTATCCTTGTTTGCTTTTATTTAACCTTGTAAACATAAAGATGTAGAGTATTGATTTGCTTTTTTATATTCAAGTTGACATCTTACATTTAGAGTTAAGGTAGATATAGTATATTAAAATATATCTGTAAGTATTTTTCTTTATTCTAAAAAACCTCCATAGTTCATTGAACTATATGTATTTATATCTAACATCTTAGAATTGATTAATTTAAGAATTTATTCTCTTTGCTGATGTGCCCTGCTGTTTCTTCTTGATTGAATCTCAATTTTGTAAAGGAATGTGTGCTCTACACTTAGAGCTCTTGACCATATAGTTTAGAGTACAGTGGGGTAGAATGGCATCAAATATCATAAAGTAATATCATGGGACATTTCACACATTGCCATCTAATCCCAAATTAGGCTGAGCCTTTACTATGGTGAACAGACAACTGATATACACACTTATATATTTTTTAAATACATTCACATATAGATAATTAACACCCAGACACAGAACAAATATCTATGCTCATCGCACAAATATTTTGTCCTGGGTGGGAATCGAACCCACAACCTTTGGCTTTGCAGTTAGGAGCACTAACCACAATACCAACGGGCCAGTCAAAATGAAATTAAAAATTTTACTTTGTGCCTGTTGTTTATGAATTTTATTTGGTTGTTTTCTTAGGATTTAAAATATAATTCCAAATGTCTTTTTGATTAATTCTCCTTACAAAGAGAGTTTTGGCAATTGTGATATAAAACTAGTATTTAATGTTTTTCTTTCATTACATCATGTTAATTAGATGATTTGTGAATGCATTATTTACAAGCCTTATCCATCATATTATTTTAGAAATAAATTTCATTCTGTATATCTCCTGCCTTAGTACACTGAGTAGTTTGTATAACTGGTTTACATTTTGTATAGGAATGTATTATTACATTTGAATTGTTTTGTCTTTGTATTAGTTCAAAGAGTTTGATTAGCAGTAGATAAGTGTGTGTGGTACAGAGTGTTTAGTAAACTTTTTTCTATTTAGTTTATATATTTTATGCAAATGCATCAAATTCCCTTGCTCGCACATGTCTGAACATCCTGTTAATATACACAATACAACATTTTTTACATTAATTAACTTTGTAACTAAAAATGGATGTATTGACACTGTTCATTGATCAATAACATATTCAGTTATAGTTTATTGGGCAATAAAAATCATGAATGAAAAAGAATATGGTATTTGATTCCAAGTTAAGTTCTCATTACAGTTACACCATATTCAGTATTCACTATTTAATTTTTAAGGAAATCACAAGGAGAGGGGGCCCCGTATAATGACAATTAGTGAGAGTACATTCATTTGAAAATATGCTTGCCTCATATTTTTATATGTTGGCAATATGTCATTATTCAATTTTTTTTTCAAATGTAGTCAAAATTGGCCTTAAGAAGTAGTCAGTGTTAAGTTTTTAAATGCCTGTCCAATTAATAAATATCAACTTGTCAGGCAATTGAGTTATTAGTTTGAAATGCTTCAACCCTATTAGAGAACAACATAGCAAAGTATATTGTTATTTGCAGGATTTGCTCTTTATTATTTTAATGTATAATTTATACTTCTTGAAAGGTGAGGATGATAATGATGCTGATCTTTTGACCCCTGCTTGTTTCTTAAAAAGTAGATGCAATATGAGAGGTGTTGCATGAATTAGGTCACACAATATTCATGATTTTTTAATCTACTTCCTGTCCTACCCACAGGTTTTAATATAACTTAAATAAATATATAAGTTAACAAAATATTTTTATACTAATTCTAGATATTTTTAATAAAATCAATGTTGATCAAATTATGTTTGAAAATTGACATGTTATAAGAATAATTTAAATGTAATGGATTAAGACATGTTTTATAATATCACGAAGCTTATTGTAATGTGAATACATTAAGTACTCCTAACAAGGTATAGGAGGAATAACTCGCATTGTTGACCAGCTCTGCATCCTCTTTAAGCATCACCACATAGCCTCGAGGAAAGATTTATATTTTTATATAAATTTATATGTACATATACATTTTTCAGTATTTGACAGATTATTGTTTTTCAACAATAACTAGTTACAAAGTATTTTAGTTTTAAATATATCTTCTTAATTCAATAAAATCTAATAGCTATTAAACTGCTATTTGTTGTACTGCTGGATAGGAATACAGTAATCCCCTATAACACAGTAGACTGGTTCCACTTTATATGAAAACGAGTTGTAGGAGTATTCCTGTATAATATGAAATTGCATTATAGGAGCTCCTCATTATAGGGGAGATTACTGTATAGTGTAAACGCAAAAATGTTCCAATTTGATAGGCCGTGTTGCCAACATATTTACTGGGCATAGAGATAGACTATCTTATATTTCTAGCCGAAGAGCATAATTAAGAGGCGTGCTTTTTAAAACTTGTACAGTTCAAACATTGTGTGGCAATGCGTTGTTATAGGCAAGTGTGTCACTTATTACAGGTACATGACAGCTCACTTTATTTTCTTGAAAAGAATAGCATAAAATGAAAAAAAAAATCAAACAAGTTTTCTTTCCTTTTTGATGTTGGTAAAAAAGTTTAATACAAAATTTTTGTTGCATGATTTATTCCTAAAGAGAAAATTTTAAAGATAATTATTAGAAAAATTAAAAGAAAATAACATTAGAAAAACACATTTATTGTTTTTAATTTACAACAGCAATGGTATAAACAGTTAGTTGCTCTTTTAATAAGTTATTTTAATAATATCTAAGTTCCTGCCCAGGATAAACTAATTTTCGTTCTGTAAACAAATGTAAAAATTGGCCAGCAATTGAGAGAGTACATATTCTTTTTAAATTTACAATGAAAAATCAATTCCAATACTCAACTAATGTTTAAACCTCCTTTTGATCAAGATCAGATTTTTTAGTTAATTAATATGTCAATGCATTACTCGGAATGTGGTTTGAAATATACATTTAAAATTACCATTTATAATTTTGATGCGGCAAAAATGAATAACTGCCTAAACAAAAATAAGGCATTACAATGTTATTGATTCTATTATAAAATGCTAGCAAACTTTTTCGGATATAATTCTTTGTGACAAGTTATGTTGTATGTTTTTATCATAAAGTGAATAATTTTCATTATTTATTTTTACCGTACCAAATTTTTTCATAACTGTCTTAGTAGTTTATCAATTTCTTTATAAGAATTATTTTTAAAAGCAATTTTACTTTATAATTTGTTCAAATAATGCATAGAAATTAAATCTAAGGCATGCCAGTCTTACAGAGTTTGTTTTTAAGTGTACAAAAAAATTTGTTTTCATTTCTGTCTAGGATCTGCATCAAAATAACTTGAGCAATTATTTTTATTTGACATAAAAAACATGTCTAGTTTTTTGAACAGTATAAATAAAAATTATATACACATATGAGTGATTTAACATCTTTGTACAGATAATGAACAACATTTTTTATAATGCTTTTATATAGTTCATTTACAAATAATGCAAAGCATTTTCTTGTACTGTCAAATGCTACAAACAATTTGCTGTACTTAGCTATTTACATGTTACACAATGTATAAAACTTCAGTTCTACTGATTAGGCAAGCCTAGTTTTAAACTAATAATAATGGACTCGAGCACTAGTTGCAATGTACATAATATAAAAGTGTAAGAAAATATGATAGTTCAGAATAGTTCTGTAAATAATATAAACCAAAGAAAGAATGGGACAAAAATGTAATTAGGACAATAACAAGAACATATTTAAGCAATACAGCAACTTTAACAGTTTTTTTCAAAGACTAAATAATAGATATAGGATTGTACAGTTGTTTTTGCACTAGGAGTATATTACTCAATTTTATTGAAGGCACTTTTTATTATATTTTCTTCTAACATAATATCAGCAAATTTGAAAACATCTCTTTATTATACTTTATTTAAATAATTAACAGTAAAGGAAAATTAGTGAATTAATTTTTTTTGTATTGATGTTGACAGAGTCTGGCTTTGTGGTGTTGCAAGGAACAACATATTGGACAGATTTGTTTGTGAGGCACTTCCTGTTCCAAGAAGAGCAAGCTATTGATTGCGATGATCTCTTGTTCTTTGTAAGGAAAAGACATGTTAAGGGATCCTCTCGCTATCTGCCTAAGTATGAGGTAGGTGATAAGAAATTACATGTTGCACATGCATTATGCACAGACTAAGTTAATGAATTTTTTCTTTCAATAAATGTTTATTTTCGGTGTATAAAAGATGAAACAAGAAACTTGTTGACATTAACCTCCAAATATTTGTTACAATAATAGATTTTATATATTGTCTTTGTTGAAACCAATTTCAGGATTTTGTTCTTGTGGAGAATTTGTGTTAATAAATATATATGCTATATGAATTATAGTACATGTAGAGTAATATTTACTGTGTTTATAGTAATTAAAAATATAGTAACTGTTTGTTGAGTTCAAGATAAAGAAAAATTTTGAAAAATGTAATGGTGCCTTTATTCTAATGCACAGTCTAGTCATTCCCAAATTAGTTTCTATATTAGCACCATTTGGATTAAAGATACAAAATTCTCAGACAATTTTTGGGAATACAAAAACTTTGCAATTATAACAGTTGTGTACTTTATTTTTTAAACATTATAAAAATATTTTTTCTTATCATATGTTCTATTACAACATCTATGTACTAAACCGCATCTCGCGGCACACTCACTCACGACGCACCGCCATATCTAATCACAGAACTTTTTATTTAATAAATAGTGTGTTCTTTGTTAAACTCCGAATTTTATCTGCAATAACCACTTATAAAACATTTAATACATTTTAAGAAAAAAAAAACAAAAGTTTTTTCAACAGTCGTCAGTAACACTTTGTTCATTGCGAAAGGAAAATATTTCTTAAATCTATATAACAATGAAAGCATAAGTCGTTTAGCTACTAGCGAGGGCAGCACTCGCTTTCACTGCTATCACAATTCACACAGAGGCTTCTGTCCCACGAGAGTGAGCATTTGGTCATTTAAGCACAGCCAAAAGTCGCGCACTGCACAAGTGTTCGGCGTCTAAGTGAGGTACAGACAGTAGGAGCTACTCGGCTAACAGTCGTCCCTTCGCCCGCAGACGGACGTCGAAGTGTTTCGCAAAGACTCGAAGAAGCTGCCCATCGGCGACCCGGAGATCGACTGGGAGGAGACGGTGTACCTCAACCTGATCGTGCACCAGTTCGACTACACGCTGACGCTGGCGATCTGCACGCGCACCAGCCCCAAGGAGCTGCAGGTGCTGAAGCGGCACTCGCAAAAGGTGAGCGTCATACGCGCTCGGGCTGCGGCGCGGCGCGGGCGCTGGCTCGGGCGCGTCACTAGCTGAGCCGGCTGAAGAGCTTGGTACGGGGCCAGGGCAACGGCCAGTCGTAGCGGCGCGGCACCGGGCCGCGCACGTTGCGCTCCAGGTATGTGAACAGCCAGTACCACCATTCGCGCTGGATCATGTACTGGTTGTAGCCCCCGCCACTGCGGTACGGCGTCACCAGCATGGAGTGGAATGTCCAGAAGAGCCTCGTGGTGACATAGTATGCGATCACCACGTCCACCGTGTAGTGACCGTGCGCGAGTAAGACGAACGACACGCCCAGCAACGCCGAGCCCCACATGGCCCAGTGTACGGGCCATAGCTTCTTCGGCGAATATTCCGCCACTATAAGGTAGCTCAGCACCAGCACCATGGTGTGGCCCGAGTATATGTAGTCGCCGCAGTAAGTATGCTTGCCATTGATCGATAGCCCGAAGCCGGAGATGAGGTAAAACATTCGCCTGATGACTAGCAGCGGCGTCGTGTTGTTACTCTTGGGGCTACAGTAGTAGGTGGTACTGGAGACCGGCAGGACGGTCACAAACATGGTGACCGAACGGTATAGGTACAGCAGACCGATTATGAAGAACATGCGTCGCGCGACGATGAATCGGTGCTTGTGAAATATGACAACTAGCATCGCAACCGTCGTGGATATCATGATGAGGTATTCGGAGACTGCCAATCCCCAATCTCTCGCGGCGACGTTGTCTAGGACTATGTCGGTGAGTGGTGGGGTTGTGTTTCTATCAGGAAGGCGCTCGTGTACGAGCGACAGTGACATCATGTTGATGCAAACGCAGAGGAATAGGAAGAAGAAAGAGAGGATGGTCTTCCATATCTCCTTGGGGTAGCGTTCTTCACGTACCGCCCCGGGTGGGATCTCGACTACAAAGTCGGAGGCGTGTGTGCGCTGCGGCGAGTGCTCTTGGTCGGGGTCCGAGTCATCGGTCGCGGGTTGTGGCGCGTCTGTCTTGGCGGTTCGCGCCAGCAGCGGCTGGCGCTGCATCAGCTCCGCTTGGCTGGGCATGGCGACCTCTGCAGCCGGGGTGGGGGCGGGGGCGGGGATGCGGCGTGGGGCGGCGTTGTTGTTCACGTCATTGCGCCGAAGGCGAGGCTCGAAATTGATGCCGCGGATGTCTTCGCGCGCCGTGTCGTCGCCTATGTCCGCATGGCAAGCGGCCGGTGGCGGTGTGGGAGGCGCCCGGGGTCCCGCCGGCTCTAGCCGCTTGGCGGGCACTTCATTCGCTAGGTACACGCGCACCGACTCCACCAGCGGTTCCGCAAGGTTGATTTGTTTGGGCGGTGACGGCTCCTTGTCCGGGGATCGCGCTGAGATCGTCATCCAATCACCATTGGCCTGGATCGAGCCTGGAAATGAAACGATATCCGCATCAGTCTCCATATATCGCTATATTATGATACCGCTTCATTGATAAAATGCAAAGAATTTTATTTCATGGATCGACAAAAGACACATTCACGGCTAAAACGTATATGGTTACAAAATTTTTCGGACCAATTATAATTAAACAACAATGTCATAAAGTGATTACTGTACTTAAAATGTTATTAACATGAACTTGAAATAATTACTTTAATTTTGTAATGCGCCTATATAGGGCACGACCGCTGGTGCATTCCATATTGATAATTATCAATTAAAAAAGTCGTCACTTTCACAAGCCTGCTCGATTACTCTACGCATTTAATGTGGGCCGTCCCGAGTTCGTGCATATGAAGCGCTATGCAAACGTTTCTAGACGTTTCAACGTAGTAAACAAATGAGTGGAGCGGGCCTTCGGTTCAAAGACCGACGGGCGAGCGGTGCGCCGTCGGCCGCTCTTTTGTTTCGGCCGACTATGTGAGCCTATTTGATCCCGTGGTCCCGTTGTGGCCGAGAGGGGCGCGATCCCGTCGTGCATCGGGACACTTCCGTTTTCACATGTCCGCGGAGCGAGCGCCCGTGATCACGCCGAGGACGGCGGCTCGCGTTTTAGAAAGCGCACGGAAACGGCGCCGTACGTAACGCGATTCACACTCACCCGATCAATGTGCGAGCTGTCATTGGGGGCGAACGCGGTCGCTCATCGATTCGTCCCGTGCGCCCGCTAGAAAGCCGGAGCGCCAGCGGCAGGAGGGCTCCGCTCGTCTAAACGAGGTCGCGTTCGCGAGGGAGCGGCGGCGGCTCTCCGCTTGTGCACTTTGAACGCACTCGACCTTCCTACCGATTCATTCACTTTGTTGTCTGTTGGAGCACTGCGCGTCGTTGGGTGACGGTTAGATTAATGTGTGCTTAACGGGCGGCGGGCGTAAGCGAGCGTGCCTGTGAAGCGGCGGCCGCGTACTAGAAATTGGTGGGGCACCGGTTGGCTCCGGTCGTCGGCGCTCGGCCCTCCTCGCCCGAACTTCGCCTATCGGCCCGGCGGGTGCGAGCGAGAGGGGCCTGACGTCAACTGCGCCATCCTCTTCGCACGGTGCGGCTGCACTGGCTCGGCCCTAACTATCGCTTCGGTGTCGTCTCACTCGTTCGAGCGCAACCAGGGACCGACGGAGATTGATTGCCGTTTGCAACTCGAATTACACATTAACTGTCCGAAGTTGGATTGTTTCATCGAAACTTGCGAACGTCCATTGAGATGAAAATGCACCGATTCCTGTTAATTATAGTTAATGCCATCGAAATAAGTAAAGCTACGATCGAAATTTTCAATGGCTGAGTAAGTAGTAAGGATTTAAACTCGCCGTCAGCTGTCCGGAGCCGGAGTCGGTTACCGACGCTCGATATTCATTGCCATTGTACACAATTATTTGAACGGTCATGTAAACCGTACTGACTTATTGTTTCTGCAATATGAGGGGGCCAATGAGACAACAAAAGCTATGTAGAGATTGGAGAAATTGTTAAATCTCTATCCGTCGGTTGCGAGCGTTCCGCTTATTATTAATCGGAGAGATATGAAAGAGGTGGCTTTGTAGCGATTTAGACATGTAAGCAATGTAAACAGGTAAGGCGAGCGTATATCGAGATACCAGATGCGGAATGTGGGCTCGTAAACACGTTTATTTGGTTAGCGCGGCGCAGTTTCGTCGGATTGTAAAGTAGAGCGAGATTTGTTAAACGCTATTGCACTCAACTGTCGACACGAATCACTGCGTCCTTAGATGTATGGATTAAATGAAAATAATCCGTTTTTTTCCGTTGTTATTGCCATTTGTAACAAGCAAAGACAGATGGAATAATAACTGAAGTTAGATAAAACTGTGCGTACAATATTATATACATTGGATGTAGAACGAACAGAGTATTAGATTGTTTATGGTGATAACATTGTAACTATAAAGCAGGAAGACTTGAGAATATGACCGGTCCATTTTTCTTGTTCTTATTTGTATGTATAATAATAATAAGGATCATCCTAGTATAGCCAATTTTTATCTAACTTTATCGATTGGCATATCAATTTTTGCTTTCCTTATCATATCGTCATATTAATAATACAGATAGTCTGTATATGCTTGCAAATATTTGATTTGAATAATTATAATAAGCGTTAGAACAAATTTGCCGCACACCCTTGACTGAACTTCGAACGTTTAGACACCTAGTTGTGAAAGATGAACTAATGAAGACATTTTGTTAAATAAATTCAAGTCCAAAGAGCAAATTTATGTGGTTACGACTTGTGCGAGATGCTGTAGCAAAGAGCCGGTCTCATGAACGGGATGGAGGAGAGACGGAGATATGGATTACGTCATTCATTGAGTAATTATGTTTCTCAGTGACTCAATTCGTCTAATTGTACCGTGATCGATAAAATATTATTAAACTCGCTGCTACTGCCGTTAAATAACAACGTATTTTTCACTTAAGCATCCTCTTTATAAGTAGGCCGCAGTATCACATTAAACAAATAATACAATTTGCGTTAGAATTACTTTTCTAGCTTAATTCCTGAATAATATGAGTTATCATGATCGTGTCTATATAACGACACATCTAATCAGGCGTGATAAACAAATTTTGGAACAAAAAATTACTTCAGTGGTGGTATAAAGAGGTTGGTTTATGTAAATAAAGCAATTATTTTCGAGTTGCTATTTCAAGCTCTGAAACAATCATCCAACATACAACAAATGAGTCGCTTATCTACAGATGACTCTCAATGGCACAGTGTTGACATTCATTTTACCGTCACTGTGCAATAATTATGATTAGTGTGACTTCCGTTTGTTTTCGTCTCTCTTTGTTTCGAGTCTTGGACAGAATTTAGGAGCAAATCGTTTGTAAGCAGTGTAAAAATTTTCCCTCCGGCCTCAAACTAAGTGATTTGACTAAGCAAATTTGGCAATAAATTCTTATAGTCGCACTAAAGAACGTCATTTGCAATTGGAGATAAATTTTGTTAACGCTCTTCAAATTCAATTCATTTAATACAGGTTCGATGTATCATTGTCAAAGTCAAAGTCAAAATTCGTTATTCAAAATTGGATTGGTTTACAATCGCTTTTTGACGTCTAATGATTCTACCACCTGTTCGGAAAAAAATGCCTC
>DWHO01003205.1:0-12270 GCA_018247575.1 Eurytides lysithous rurik | reverse complement strand
GGTAAATATCAACCGTAATCATCCGCCCCTCGACCGCTGGGGGATAAGGTAAACACTGTCGCCATCGGCGCCACCTCTAGGGCAACCTTTTGACCAACACTCGATTACAAATCTCACTCATGTTTGTAGATATTATTCTATGAGGTCGTCTCAGAAAAACATACTTTTTATTTCATCACAATAATGAGTTCATTATTTAGTAGAGTGTGGCGAGGAGTCTTTATTCTTATTTCTCTCTAAAACTCTCCTTTATTGACGGAGAGATGTATCTCGTCTCATAACTATATACATTGTACAAACCAACACTGAATGCGGAACAATATGTAGTCGTTGTAAATATTTGGCCTAAGTGGGTATAGACCCCACAAAAATTCTTATAATGACTGGCTAACTGATTCATCATCGTGGCCTAAACTGGTGAAGCTAAAAACATGAAATCTGGACAATGGGTTTCTTATAAGAATTAGGTTCTCGCTTAGATTGAAAATTATATTGCAGCTTTGCGAGAAATGCTCCCGTTTCTTTTTTTGCTTTGTACAAAGATAAACAATATTAAAATATATTCGCGCCATGAGTTCTGTATGAAAAAGGGAAAATATTTCAATATACTATATTATATAATTTGTTGCCATATGAAAGATCCTCCTTAACCACTACGTTGAAAACCAGTTTCAAAACCGCAGACACGATTTTCGTACTACGGACATCTCATACTTTGATTTTAAATTAAAATTAAAAATCGAAAGAGTACTTTCGCGTGAGCAAAACCGCAAGCAACAATCATTATAAGATATTTATGATTGATCAGATTTTTTTTGCTTCATCGTTCATCAAATGGACAATTAATTTAATATGTTCGTAAACCATAATCAATGGTTCTCGTACTTCGGCGAATAAACATATCAAGCTAACTATAACAGATTTTCCACTATAGATTTGGTAATTAAATTATCTAACAACCAACATTTAGTTCGTAATTCTGTTGCGTTAGTTCGGTCCGTTCTCCATTAAGACTCTATTAAAAGTGGGGCAAAGTGAGTTAATCGTTGAGAAGGGTTAGCGCTGAATGCGACTGTACACATAAATCATGTGAAAGGCGGCGGGTACAGTCGCGAGACGGTATTGTGCTTAGCGACCATTCAACTTTAGAAGTCCGAATTAACTGCGACTATTTACCGACTTTGCCGCGTGTATATTTAATAGAATACCTTCTAATATTTCAAGAAATCAGTACAGAATTAATTCAAATCTTCCATTCAACATTCGCGTTACATTCCCGTACTCGCGTTTTTTTTTTTGCTTAATGCTAATGCTAACTTTTACTTACCATGCGGTACATCATGTATATACGTATGTGCTTACAACCTAAAATAAATTACAATGTCGATTGATTCATTATATTGTATTGTATTCATTATAAAAATTAAAATTAAACTTGTCACATTCCGTTAATGTTTCATTAGGCATACTTTTAGGTAGATAGATAAGACATACTTTTACGCGATCTTGGACTTTGTAAAGTTTTATAAAACTTGTGATAAACGGTCTATCAATTATAAGAATCCTTTTCCTGTACATATTAGTATTATAAAATATAGATTTTTAGCAAATTAGTGTTTTAATAATTTGTAACTGTTGAGTTTCTAGCCGGCTCTTCTTCACTAACTGCGTTGTAAAAATAACCATTTAAAAGTCTATTAGAATGAATAACGATTGAAATAATAAGATTTTTTAGATTTGTATTATAAAAATACTTTTTGGAATAATCTTCACTGTTCACAGTTAATAAATAATAAATTTTTACGAAATACCATTCAATATCGGTCATAAATTACCACCAAAATAGGTGCCGTTTGGAAGCAAATTTGCGAGGGCCGATCTAAACCGCTTTTAAGTTAAATCGAATGTATTTTATTTATTTAAATTACTCACCAAAAAGATAAAGTAACAGTGAACCGCCTCCGGTACGATTCTTCCTCGTTTTTATATTTAATGCCGCATCATTTGTCCTTTGACGAGTGGATTGCGTGGAAAAATTTCGGAAAACACGCGACAGTCGGTTTACGAACAATTACACCCGCTTCTAAGCGACGCCCGGTCCAATGGCGCGAGAAATGACGAAATATTACGCCGTACGCTTTTACGCAACGGTGACTGAGTAGCTGGGGACGTTAAGTTGATCGGAGGTAGGGGCGTCGAGTCCCACTGGCATACGCTTGCACAAACGTCTAGTTCGAGTCATGTCGCACGTCGAATTTTTCGTGTTTCTCGTCTTCCATCCAATTTATGTCGTCCAACCATCTTTGCACCATATTCGATTTCACAGCAGTTTATACGACCATCATCAGCTCATAAGTCTGGTATCCAAATTAAATCAGGATTCTAAGTTGACACTTATTTATAATAGGTATTAGGTATTATATATGTTAAGTATAACAACCAGCGGCAATATTTTATTTAGCTTAAAATGCGATAACACTCCTGTATCTCTCATATGTCACCTCATCTAAGGAAACACCTACTGCATAATGTCTTGTGTAAAATGCAAAACTCTGTGATTGTCTTTTGTAATATCAAATAATTGAACGAAATATTCGAAACAAAACCTTATAAAAATTCGGTCAAGCCATCATTGTGAAGTCCATTGATGTACATAATACCTATTGAGTAACATAAAAACCTAACATCTAATAGTTTCCTGGTTACTTTACTCACAAGCTTTTTTACAAGAATTTGTGAATACAAAGCACAATTGAGACATTAATTAATATAACGTTAAATTTGTCTGGATACTGTATTGTGATAGAAGAAATAATGCGTAAGCAGTACTATGTTCCAGTTTGAGGAGTAATGTAACCCAGCTTAGATCATCATCATCATCATCTTAAGTGATGAGACAAACATGTGCCTGAACACGTCCTGATTGTCTCATCACCTAATTTCCCAAAAAATAAAACACCCGTATATATTTAAAAACCATCCCGACGCACCCTCAACGGTACTCATCGCGGAAACGCTGACAGTCAAGATAATTCTATATATCTGCACAGCCGTCAAAGGGCACAATAGTTCAGGCGTTCGAGCGTTAACGCACGGCGGTGATTTACGAAGCAACACGACACCGGCACCGAGTGCATTACGGAAATTTTCAATCCGAAATCCGATTCTACCTTCAGCCCATTCACGCGCGAAACAGCGCGGATAAGCGGCGTAATTTATACCGATTTAATTATATGCAGCGGCACCCGACAATGCATTGTCTCCGTTGAAATTATGCAGCGCCGTTTGTCCTGTTTGATAATAGAATATTAGGAAATATCGTCGCCCTATGTACGGCTAAAGTTTTTAGCACGACTGTACAGGAAATCATTCGGCGGTGTGAGAAGTGACACTTATGGGCTATAAACACCAAAAAAGTAAATAAACGTATTTTTTTTTCTTAGAATAACAAACTGGCGTCGGTGTTAACATATATACGGCGATTGTCAAGTTAAGAAACATAAATTGTTAATTAAAGAGAATATTATAAATAAGGGCTCACATAACGGGGCTTAGGGTGAGCTGATTGTAATGATATGTGACAAAAAAACTTAACACAATCTCAAATGTTTTCAAGTAATAAATATATAAAATGTAAAGTGGAACTGCCGTTATAGATGCAACTATCAAATGGGTTGAAAATAAACTTTTCCCAAAAAAAAAAAAGTACCAACAGAAAGGAACATACACACAAAAATATATGGTGTTCATATTGAAATCATAAACATCTATTTTCCTATGCGGCATTCACTTGAACGAGAAGAAGAGCACGTCTCATATGACTTAACTTTGCCTGTATTACGTGACCGGAGCAAAGCTATTTCGCAATAATAAACATAAAAAAGGAACAGAAAATAAATTTTATCCAAAGAATACTGATAAATGCTCAATTAAGATAGATGCTAAAACAGCACAACAATAAACGTGTCAGCCGATCTGAAAATACCACGCTAAGTCAACATTAATCAAAAGTAAAAGAGTTCATTCTTATACAGTTGGGTTTTACAATTATCAATTTTTTTTTTTTATCACTGCGCCTACATTTAGAAAAAGGTAATACCTACATAGTAAACGCTCTAAGGGTTTCTTTAAACAGTATGTAATCAATGACCACCATAAACATCATTACCAGAACCAATCTTTGCCTAAAGTTCATTTTAAAGAAGAAAATTGACAAAACTGGCCTAAGCGACACGCAGTTACCAAGTATTTAGAATTAAAACAGTTAACAATTCTGGACTTACAGATATTAGAAACTGTAAGTCAGGGTTAAGGAGTGGTATATGCCCAGTTACCACACGCCTTCCACCCGAACTATAATAATGCTCTTCTAAACGTCTTGGCGGTACTTGGTTTGGTAAATCGTCGCTACGTTCTACTATGGAATCTACTACTTATTGGTTATCTAGACTACGTCTACTCAATAAAAGATTAGTAATTCTGCTTCAAAGGTTTTGTTTGGGGCCAATAGCTGACCAGCCTACTGCCATTACAACAATAATTCAGACCTTCCCAGCACACATTAGAATTATATTTGGTTTATAGTAGACATTTTATTTAAACACAACAAAATTCAGATACGATGATGTATGTTAGCAAAAGACAAATGGCGAATCTAAGACTTGAGAAAGGCTACTAAGTGACGGCGCTGCTGTTATAAATCAAGTTCTAGCCAAGGGCGTAATTGCTGCAAGCAATTGTCAAACGGTCACGCTCGCTCATTCCGTGATTTAGCTACTACATGACGCAGGTGCTCCAAGCATCTATATTATATATGGAATTCAAGTAATGCTTATTCCACCAGATGTCCGTCGATTCCTACAAAATAGCGCAATAATATATATTATACTATACTTCCTCTTGACGATTGCATACGCTAAAATAAGTATAAAATAATTATATTATTATTAACGTATTCCTTAGTGACGCGTTCCAGTCCATAGAATTCTATTAGAGAAATACATTTTGTGTCGTTCGAATTTGATCCAACTAGATATTTTGCCATTCTATCAATACTCGTACGATTCGATCAACGAAATGTAAAATTAGTAAAAGTCAAATGTAATACGCGGTATACGTACGTATAATGAACATGATAACGAGGTAAAATTCCAGTAGAGAGTAGACATGGAAGCGATTAGCGTATTATTAGTTAGGGCCAACCTACTCGCCGTGTGGCCTATTGTGATAGGTAGCTCAAATGGTGCAACGGTGGTCCCGACAAACAATCGCCACATTGTTCTGTCTGCGATCCAGTTAGTCGACGGTCTGAAATCACTCGCGTTTGCACTTTATTTTTTATGTAAAACCTCCATCAAAACAAATCGCAAGGTATACAAATAAAAAAGAGGTCATAGTAATGAAAATAAACGTGCTTCCATCTTGTTCTATTGGGTGTTATTTATAGATTAAGGACGCAGGGACATATCGAATGTGAAAATTTCCATATGATATGATTGTTTCTTATAACAGCGAAAAATAGTGGAAAATATTTGTACTATTGGTATTTGCTCAATGAGACTGCGATAAATCTGAACATGTGTGTATCTTTGGCAAAAATTTTATTTACATACAATATTTCCTTGGCCTGTGTCTTGAAACTATTTGGCTTGTGTCTTGGATAATATTTTCAATAGCAATTTACATACATACATTTTGACTGGCCCGTTGGTGTAGTGGTTAGTGCTCCTGACTGCAAAGCCAAAGGTCGTTGATTCGATTTCCACCCAGGACAAAATATTTGTGCGATGAGCATAAGTATTTGTTCTGTGTCTGGGTGTTAATTATCTATATAAGCATATATTTAAAATATATAAGTATGTATATCAGCTGTCTGATCACCATAGTACAGGTTCTGCTTACTTTGGGATCAGATGGCAATGTGTGAGATGTCCCATGATATTATTATTTTTATTAATACATATGATAAGTTAAAAACGTTTGTTAACATGTGTTTTTGCAAGTTGTTATAATCTAATACTCCTAGTTGTTATAATTCGTACTCCTCCTGTTATACAAATAATTTAAATGTTAATGAATAACGTCCCTTACCTCATAAAGGTCTCGCTAATGAAGACGGTTCTATTACTTGTTTACTGCTGAGAGGTCACGTCTCAAATGACTTAGCTTTGACCTTGGAACGTGACCTCTGCACGGCCGTTTCTACTATTTCACGTTCAAGGAGTTTCCGTTACACTAAATCTTGAAATAGAATTACGTGAAATGTTCTTTTTCTAACTGATTAAATGAACCAACTAATAGAGATTTCTTCTTAACACTAATGCTGTTCATTGTTAGGATATTATCTTAATACAAGTTGTATTTAATAATTTTAATGCATTATTGTTTAACTCGTTTTATTATTAAACATAATCCATTAATTAATCTATATATTTATACGCAAAAAGAGAACATTGAATTATGGCAGAATTATAATTTTATATTTAAGAGTGGGATGACGAAATTTATGGAAATCAAACTTTTTTTATATAAACAAATACGTTAATTGTTTACGTTTTTACTATTAAATCCAAACACGGCAGTCGTCCAATCGTAGACGTCTTAGTCAAAAAACTATATTATTCAGTGAATACAGAGGAAGAGACCTATCTCGGTTCTCTGAAGAAAATCGCTAGACGGTTGCTAGTTCATATAATTATAAGAACCATCTACTTACAAAGAGGAGAAAATCATTATAAGTTCCGTGTATGTCAGTAAATTTGAAAAAGAGGAGACTCACGATTAAAGCTTGTAAAATAACAATATAAAATAAAATGAAAATTTTTCACGACTAAGGAAAACATTGTGTGAAACCCTGCATATTTAAGAAACAATAAAAAAATCTTAAATATGTGAAGTCCGTCAAACCGCAGCGGGGCCGCGAGGAAGCCTGTGCCCACCAGTGGGACCATTTTTTATTCAATTTTTTTTTTACTATCCTTTGTTAAGTTTCTACCTAAACTAGGTTTAAATACACATTAAATTGTGCATTAAAATATTTTGTTTTATATTTATAGAGCTAGGTGACGGGTAGTAAAAATCATCTAAGACCATCTCTCTCACCTGTACAGCGTAATTGTTTCAAATAAAGTTAAAAAAATCATCACTATTATTTTCAATTAATTCGAAATAGATAGGCAACATTTTAATAACAAGAAGAATAAGATAAGCAATAAATAAGATAACAATAAGATTCATGACATTATCGTGCATATATATGCATTGGTAGGATGGAAAAATATGCACCATTTTTAAGAACTGTAGAAATTGTCGGTCGCTTGCTAGGGTTGGCTCGCAGCCAGTGAAATGAAAAACGAGACGCTTGCAAAAGCGCGGGACACACTTTTTCCGTTTCTCTCTTGTCTTTTCCACCTACACGCTAAAGGGAAGAAATAGTAAAAGTAAAAAAGTGGTATTGTCTACAACACTACAAAATAAGTAGTATTCACAAACAACACACATTGCATCAAATAGTTTACTACTAATTTAGTACCTAAAAGATTGAGTACAAGTGAGTATTTCTTTACCGACCACTCTTAATAAGTCTAAAAAAATCCTCGACTCTTTTTCAGACAAATACTGACGTGATGAACAAGTCGCTTGCCTTATGAGCACAAAACTGCGTGTGTTTGCGTTGCGGTAATCGGCACGATATATATGATGGTATATCCTTGTCTAGCAATCACGCTGACATTAATTTAATATTTATATATTAATTTTACTCTTGATACTCGTTTTTTTCTCTTTATTTTAAAAAGACGCTACCTCTATTGTAAGATGGAAATATCTCGTGTTATAAGGGCGTTTTACATACATAAATTTTACACGGACAAACACCCAGATCCGAAACAAATATCTGTAGTTCGTACAAATAATTGCCCCGGGTAGGAATCGAACCCACGACCTGCGACGCCGAAGCCAATACCTTAACATCTGCGCCAAACGATCATCAATTATTTGTGCGATGAGTAAAGGCATTTGTTCTGTCTCTGGGTGTTAATTATCTATGTAAGTATATATTTATAATTGTATATGATATACATACTTATATATTTATCAGCTGTCTGAACACCATGGTACAGGCTCCTCTTAGTTTGGGATCAGATGTCAACATGTGAGATGTTCCATTATATTATATAGTATATTATTTCATAAAAAAAAATTCTACTTGTGCTCTTACAATACAAGTTAACACAGCATTATTTAAAATCTGAAGCAATTGGCTATTATAGCAGATTATAAAATAGAAAACTCTATTACAAGTTATGTCAAATATAAATCAATCAAATTAAAGAATATTAAGTGTCTAGAATCGAAGAAAAAAAATGTCCGAATCTGTAAATATACAATCCTTTTACGTACAAAATATTCTAACCAAAATCAAACTGTATTAAATGCTATTTCAATATGATGGCCATTACTTGTTATACTATCAATAAAATAGCGACCATTAGATTTCACCAGGTTCACATTCTCCCAAGTTTAGAATTCAATCTATTTACTAGTATAAAAGACGTGTGTCTGAGTAGTCTTGAGTGAATACCACCATCCTGCAACAGGCGCTACTTTCAATGTGAAGTAGTAACCGTTAGAGGAATCCCAAGATTTTCAATTGCGCAGGATTATATTATAGTGCACAAGCGTTTGCACAAACACAGGTGCACTCACTCTTCCTTTACTCTCATAATCGAATGGGATGGATAACCGACACGGGCGGAGAGAGATCAGGCGCAGAGGCGGTGACATTAAAGCGACCTCTTAATTATGACTCCTCCAAGCCACCGCGAGATGGCGTCGATAAGAAGCCGGGACCGACTTTTTACATGCTCATGCGACGCATGGATCATCTTACTTTTCATGTAATGAGGTGATCAGCCCTAAACCAATAAAAATTATGTTACAGGGATTACCACAGTAATAAAAACCTTTATCCGTAATATCTTGTCGCGTGAGTGATTCTAGTTAAGACTTTGTCCACACTTGTTAACACCAACCACATTGGTTAACACTAAGTTTATTTATCAGTAACTACGCAATACTGCCCTTCAACCGGACACACACACATTACTATTCGACAGTAGTATATTTGGCAATGTAATGGTACTCCAGGCAAACACTGCAAAACAGTAACTTACAGATCCAACATTCTTCATCAACCTTTAAGTAATGAACCTTAAATTAATTGCTACCAAACAACATTCTAAAGTATAAGAATTTTTCTTTTTTCCTAATTTTTGTTTCATCATGGTACAGTTCTAAATAAGAGGTCTGATGTTTTGAAATCTAGGAGCTGAGGAGAAGCCTCAAAGTAACTAAGCGAATTTTACTTATTTGTTGTAGTAACTTAATAGTTAATCTCAGGTATGCAATTTTTTAATAGCACTGCATAAAATAGATATGGATATAATACATTTTAACCTAATAGAGCATAGAACATATATATATTACAACTTGTAAGATACAATTTAACCAGAAATGTAAACAAGCATAAAAGATGTCAAGTGTATATATTTATCTTTAATTTTTTTTAAATTTCTTATCAGGAGATCAGACCAAGTAGCACAATGCAAACTAGAAAAAGTAAGTACTATTGCAAGTGTATGTCTATGAATCAAAGTAATCACTAACCATTAAGTAAACCATTTTCTCATTTAGTAAAGAACCATAGTAAACATTATACAGACTAATGTTTTACTTATGATTCTGTTTGCGCAAGTTTGATTTCGGCATAGTTATTAATTTTTTTTGAACTATCTAGAGTAAAAAGCAAAACCATATTAGACCATAGCTATATCGCTTTGTGGAATAATGATAAACCAACAAATTTATAAAATTTGTATGTTTGTTGTGATTATTAACAACTCATTACCTGGTTTAATTTTGCAGGAAAGCTCATCTAAAGAGATGAAATTGCCAGATGTGATCTTGCGTAGGTAGGAATGGAATGACAAATGTTTGATGTTGTGCTCTTTCAAGTAGCCCTCGTCCCAGGGTTCCAAAGGCGAGCAGTGTACACAGCAACCTTTGGAATTGTGACGGCATCTGTGAAGACCAATTATAAAATATCTCTATTATACTGTCACTTGTTACTACTATTACTTAATCTACCTACCACATAAACTGTTAAAAACACTTTGCCCCTTTAAAGATAGAGTTAATTGAATAAAGTATTATAAAATTAGTATTATAAGTAATTAAAACACATAAAATTACTATTTTATCCATATCCTGTTATTTTTTTTTAAGATATTGTATAATAGAAGTAATTTTAACATTTCCCAATTCCCCTGTTTCACTCTGTAACAAGGGTAAAAGCCCTGAATGCCAGTGACACAAATATATGAAAAAAAAAATGGTGGACTATAACACAAAATAAATAAATAAATTATATCTGTTGTGTGCGTTTTTATGCATATCTAAAAAATTATTGCTCTTATGCATAGTAACTGCATGACATTAATTTTATATAAATTATCGACAAAATATTCAATTTGTGGTTTGGTGTATAAGGCATGTACATGAGCTTTTGCTCATTTTAGTATTCAAAAGCTGTATGAAAAAAGGACACCAAAACACACTTTCACATTTATAATAGTAAGTAAGGATTCTGAATATGGACATTTATATTACATTTCTAACATTTTCATTAATCTATCATGTGTCCTTACCAGCTGCAGCCGGATTACATTTGTAAATGACAAACTAATATGTGCTAAAACACATTTTTTATACCTCTTAGTACTTCTAAAATGCTTAAAAAAATCTTCACAAAATAAAAAATGGTATACAAATATGTGGGTGTCTTCAAAATTTTTCGTCTAATAGAAAATGTGGGCAATTACTGAGTACAAACAAAATACCTCTTAGGCTGCAAGAGGTTAAGATAAAATTTGCTTAAACAATGTGAGAAATTGCTTGAATATTGCTGACATATTTATTAGCAAAAAAAGTTGTAATGGGTAATAGTGTATACATCATATGTTTGTCCGAGCTGTAACATTGTACGATTGTGTTTAATACTCAAGACATGTCAGCTGCTGAATGTATATGAAAGTTATGTATTTAATAATTACAATTTTTCATCTCTTTCTCTCTGGATGGTTCCAGGCAGCTTGTAGAGCTCTATATCCACCTCATCTTCTTCAGGTGCACCAGGTTTCTGTGCTGTGACTTGAATGTTTGTGACAGCCGATGTTGAGGGGCCAGCGACTGGCTCAAATGATTGATAACTGTTCTCCTGCTTAGCAAAATGGAAAAAAAAATATTTTACCAATATCTGAACAAAAAAAGTTTGTGTTGCAAGTATGTTAATATTTTATTCAATCCATATTTAAGATTCTTACTTCAAACCCTAGTTTCGCAACCTTTTATGGGACAAACAACCCTATACCTTTACTAGAAAAAATTTTAGTTTCAACACCCGCTTTGAAATAATAGTTAGTTATACCAATTTTATTAACAGTCTATTATCTATAAATATTCACAAATTAATTTTCATTTTCTCTCTGTATAATTGACCAAAAGAAAAGCTCCACTAGGGTGCAGTACCAATGCCATTGGGAACCTGTTCTTTAAACTAGTGTTGATGATTATTCACTCTAACAGATGAATATGAGTAGTACACAAATTTAAAAGTTATATATATGCTCATCATTTGACAGAGATGATTTCCATATTCTTTTTAAATGTCACTTTCATAGAGGCCAGGAACTTAAGCTTACTAACTAAATAGTGATACATAAATATTTTGCTCAAAATTATTTGTACATTTAGAAAGACCAATTGAACCTATGTGGACAATATACTAGGAAAATTAACAAAGAAGAAATTAGGAAACAATAATAACAAACATATTAATATCATAATAAATAGATTGGATAATAACTTTAGCATAGAACTTGTTATTTTAATTTTTTTACATGACAGATGTTTCCTTATTAGATAGATAACTTTGTACTACCATTAGCACAAGCTTAGGATGGATTAACAAAACTCTGTATCACAGAAATAAGTAACCAGTGTTCTTAATGAGATTCTGAACCCAATGGAAGCAGAAAATCAAACTACTTTAAAACTTAAATGTGAAGTTGATTTGGATTTTTACGGTGGTAGAGCCACGCAGCTGTTCCCGCTGATGAATGGGCCGGCTCGAACAGGATTAGTACCACGACCTCACAGAAAATCGGCGTGAAGTGGAAGTGTTTTTGCTTCCGCATTTCGTCCGGTGAGTGA
>DWHO01003204.1:0-12272 GCA_018247575.1 Eurytides lysithous rurik | reverse complement strand
TCTGTGAGGTCGTGGTACTAATCTGGTTCGAGCCGGCCCATTCAGCAGCGGGTACAGCTGCGTGGCTCTACCACCGATGAAATCCTAGAACAATGTGGCGTATTAACATTTTCCATTCAGAAATGGGTGGTAAAATCAAAGCAACTACTTAAACAGTACACAAAGGGAGGTCACAGAAAAAATTTGTTTACGGATGAGAAAATATTTACAACTGAGCAATATTTTAACAAACAAAATGACCGTATTTATGCTGAAAGCTCCGAAGAAGCTTCCCGATTAGTCAACAGAGTACACCGTGGGCATTATCCGACTTCAGCGATGGTTTGGTGGGGTGTTGGGAGCTATGAAGGAGTGACTGAGCCATATTTTTGTGAAATAGGTATCAAAAAATCGGCATAAATGTATCAAGATACCATTCTTGATAAGGTATTTAAGCCCCTTAACAACACCATTTTCAATAACCAAGAATGGTCCTTTCAGCAAGATTCGGCGCCGGGTTATAAAGCTTGATCCACCCAATCTTGGTTGGAAACGAACGTTCCAAACTTCATCAGAGCTGAAGACTGGCCATCTAGTTCTGATCTTAATCCGCTGGATTATGATTTATAGTCAGTTGTAAATAGTAAGGCTTGCTCTAAAAAGTAATTTACAGTGAAGAATTTTCCCATAGAAAATGTGCGTGATGCTATTGATAACTGGCCTCAAAGTTTAAAAAACTGTATTGCAGGCAATGGAGACAATCTCGAACAAGCTTTACATGTTTTTAATGGTTTTATATTGAGGTATTAAACTAACACACAATAAAAATTTTGTTTTTCTTTGTAAAAATATTTATGGCAAGACTAAGTATAGTTTACATGAAATACGTTTGCGGAAATTTCATTTTCTTTTTGTCGTTTTGTTTAGGTTTATACTGTTAATCTAAGTCATGTGATTGGTCAGATCCTAAATATTAAACACTAATCCTAATTATTCGAGGAGAAAAAACTTCCTTTGGTCGATTACGACCAAAAGGCGATCGTTAGTTGTTAATATATTTGTTATAAAGGGGTTTGTATAGATAAATTCTACCTGAGCAGACTTATTAGCAGTATGTCAGATAATTGTATCAGTTACATTTCTAGAATAAACGATAATCGAACACATGATCGGCCAAACGTAAACTTATTGCTCATTAGTGCGCCAACCATCTAACGAGGACTTTTGATTATATTCCAGAATTAGAAATTCCAACAGGCACCGCCGCCCCAAGCTATGGGCAATCATAACACCGAAATTGCTGTTTAAGCTGCTAAGGTTACCATTATTATTGTAAACTGGAAGATTTCACGTAACGATTTAAGCTAATGCAAATCTATATGTTAATACGTGAAAAGAATACCTTAGAAAAATTGAAATTTTGAAATGTATTGAAAACTTTAAATTTACCAGAGCTGAGCAGAGATTTTTTTAATGTTATTAATAAAATGTATATTAAATTGGATAAGCTTATTCGTTCTTTGTTTACGTTTATACTACTAATATCAAACACTTTGTTTGTCAAATCATAAATGTCATAGTCAATAAATGATATTATTCAATTACTAAAAAGGATTCTTAAGAAAGCCTTTTTGGTTGATTTCAACCACTAAGCGATCCCTAGTTATCGTAAATTCAAGATGATCAGTAAAACTACAAGTAATAGACCATTGGGTAGGAGGTGAACAAACTAACGGAGTAAAATGAATATTAAGTACTATTTACTAGTTCCGTGGAATGGCTTTCGTTACCTAGCTGATAACGAAAACAACTGCTGTTGATAACAAAATTATTAATATAAGGAGAATCGATGGCACGTCATGGTAAGAAGTAGGCCACTCATTTTCGTTCTTAGCTCTGTTTGGTCCCTGATATTCTCATCCAGAGGTATAGTATTTTGGATTTCTATGCTCATAATTTTTCCTCCAAACATCACACGAAAATATCGTTGCTAATGACATGTATATGATCTATGCGTAGGGGTTTCTAAGTTTTAAGCTAAGCACCTCTCTCAATAAATCCGTTTAATTTAGGAAGCCCATTAGATGAATTGCATATTAATATAAGTAAGAATACTTAAAACAGAGTATATTGTTACACAATTAGGCTTCTGACCGAGAATGTATATGAAGATATAAGATAGACTATAGAATAAATAAGATCACTACTTAATATTGTTGTTGTTATATGTTTCAAGCACTTTCAAATTTAAGAACGGTGTTCAATTTAAACAGATTTTAGGTCGATGAGGCGCTAGGTTACTTAATCCTGTTAGAATGTATTTTTTAAGGAAATAGTAACTAATACAGCGTTACACCATTTCAAAATTGCATTGTCTTTGAAACCGGAACATAGTAACACTCACGCGTTTAATTTTTTCTTGGCGAAAGAATAAATGGCAATCTGTGGTAGCCCAGATGGATTGTGCAGAAGAGTCTTACCATTTATAAGAGATTGTCCCCAAAATCCACAACGCGTGGCTCCCGAAAACAATGTATCGATAATGGCGCCGCTCTTGCGTGCATGTGCATCCAGCCCGTTCTGAGTCATTCGGTGTATCGGCACTTTTTGCCGAAATCCCGCGAGAGTTGACTCAGATTACGCAAGCCGATGTTATAATGACGCTAATGATATGGCAACGCGCATATTTCTGCAACGTACTTATCCTTTTAACTCCTTTGGTATGTCGCAAATATAGATTGCAGTTTAATTTGATTTTGGAATTCAGGTGTGCTTAATAAAAGTTCTTTATAATTACACAGGCCGTACTTATTGATTTTCACGGAATGTTAGGACATTTAGATGATTAGGGATACCAAATTTGCATTTTGCAAATGTCACACAAATCAAAGTTCTTCTAACTTCCTTATTATTTTGAAAAATATTTCAAAGCGTAAAAACTCGGTTTGAAGACAACGTATTCGATCTTCTGCTTTTCGCCCTTTTTTACGTTTTTTTTTTATTAACAGAGATATATAACGTCAAAACGGGTTATGGCATCCATTATGACCAACAAAAAAATTGCCTTAGTCATTACATAATATGAACTAATTTAAATAATTTGTTCTGTCCATGGAAAACGGTGATCGCTTACCATCAGGTGAACTGCTTGCTCGTTTGCCTGCCAAAGCATGAAAAAACTGCCCACGTTTACTGAATCCTTCTTAGAACTTTGCATACAACAATGACCTCCACGTAGAAATATCGTTAACAAGCTTACAAAACACTTACACTACATTAATAGGTCCATATTAGAAGAATGTAAATGATAATAAATGATTAATAATAAATGGTAAAATGATAATAATCGAACGTGTATATCTGTATATATTCATATCTATGTATTATATTTTATAACTATATAAAAAAAGTATTTATTATTCTTATTTATTAACTATTTTGTCATTTTACCTGTTTATTGATAAGTATTTCTATTTTTTTTATTGCACCTACCACAAAATCTCTCCCCTCCCCTGGTTGATTGGGAGAGAATGCCCAATAGCATTAAGTCCGCCCTTTGTAATTCCTAGCTCTAAGGTTTTGCAATAAAGTGTAAATAAATAAATAAATAATAATGTTGCAACGACAAAACGAAAAAGCACCTAGATTAGAAGTCAACGTAATTAGGTAGAAATGTAAAAAAATGATGTTTGCTAATTGATATAGCGGAATATGTTAATGGTCACTGGACTGAGGTTTTTTGAGCAAATACCTGTGTGAGTTTCATCCCACATGTTCATAGAACAGTATGGCTTTGACACATGCTGCGTGGCTTAGCGCACGCCCACAGTTCACCCTGTGAGTCTGCCAATGTAACATTATATCGAAGACCTCGTTATTTCCTCGTAACCTGAGTCAAGGCGACATCGACAGATTGGTCATCAAATCCAATTATGTGATCATCTGATGATCTGTAATCGCGCGAAGGAAAGAAAAGATAAATGAAATATAGATAATTGGAATTTTCCATGCCATGATGACAAGCTTTTTAAATTTAGAACACTAACATCATTGCCAGCATACATGGTCTACGTGAGAGATGTTTCTAAAGTTTTGATTTAGCAGAACCCTCAACGAATCGGTTTAATTTGAGAAATCTCATTTTAAATCGATTGCTACTCAATGTTAAAACGAATGATAATAATAATAATACTTCGATATTGGATCTCCGAAACCACGCTCTTTAAACTGGACCACAGTTAAACGTTTCAAGTAAGTCTTGGCAAAGTAATATAAGAACAAATCATTTAAGAGAACATATAATTTCTTGCACAATAAAGATTTTGTCTAGCCCAATGTCATTACAATCTTGATCAACGTTGTCATACATATCGCATTTTCAACGTCGTCTCTTTGCTTCGAGTAGACTATTGTAAGCTTGACTGGTCCGTTGGCGTAGTGGCGCTTTTGCAATCGCACTGCCTACGCAGACGTCTACAGGTTGTAATCTCTTCCTACCACTGTCACCAATGCCACCTTCTTCATCCATAAGCGAGAGGTCGCACATACCAGATCAAGTGCCACGTGAAACCTCACGTCCACTCGAGCGCAAGTAGGGTGCTGACGTCAGTCTCGTACGACTGCCTTGGGGTTCTGCCTACGCCCCGCCCGCGCCTTCGGATCCGTGGCATGATTAATTTGTTCAAGCGTCAACTGGCGAAAACTGCTTAATGCTATGTCCGCGTTTATTGTAACACGATGACATTAACTGGTGATGTCACTTGCACGGCTGACGCTTGAACGTGTCATACAGATGGCTTACTTCCTTGAGGTTTTTTTTTGTAATGGAGGGAGTTGAAGAAAATGCGGTTCATCGGAAAACAACTGATCGCTGCTAATAATAGTAGCAACGATGGTAAAGCCGTGCAGCTTCTCCCGCTGCTAAATGGGCCGGCTCGAACCGGATTAGTACCATCACCTCGCAGAAAATCGTTGTGAAGTGGAAGTGTTTTTGCTTACGCATTTCATCCGGTGAGTGACCCCCATTCCTTCTGCTGTCACTTCCCTCCCTCCTCCTTCCCCTTCTTTCCTAGTTCCTACACTCTTCCTCCCCTAAATCTGGCAACGCATTTGCAAGTTCCGTAGCGTTGTATTTGTCCATGGGCGGCGGTAATCGCTCACTATCAGGTGAGCCGCCTGCTCGTTGGTCAGTCTACTCCATAAAAAAGATACTCGAATGTTTTCAAAATTATGACAATTTTCATCTCATGTTACATAACACCCAAATAGCTTGTATATTTTGTTTACCGAATATGGCTTGGCCACTCTCACAATTCTATCGTTACTATAACTTTGCCGAAGCACATTTATAAAGCGAACACTTGAGCACAGCTTTTACATGTAATATAGTCTTTTCAATGACTAATCTATTATCGTTTCATTTCAAACCCTTCTACGACTTTATTTACTCTATTTTAAGCTTAGCCTGTCGCTTTATCACAAAGTGTTCTGCGATATTATTCAAAATTAGATATTTGAAAATTATAATGAAATTGTAGTGATGTAAAAATACTGTTTGGCTCAGAGGTCCTGAAATATCTTGAGTGAGTGTCCGAAATGTCTTATACATATTTATATTGCGCAAAATTTCTCTTTTTTTACATTTAAACGTTTATTAAAGGCATATACCTTATCTCTTAACACTATAAAGGTTAAATATAATTTTACGTGTAACTCCGTCTACAGGTCAGACATTCGCTTTAATCCCATCTATGCGTAATTCAATATATGTATATATAACAATAATAAGTAATAATCTCTCGTTTTACTACTATACTTATGCAAAGATCATAATCATCTATCTGTCTGGCATTTGTATAAGGCGATATGGCACAAATTCTGATTTCTTTGACCTCTAAAAATTAAACCAATTGAATTTTAGTCGTTTATTCTCGATCAATAAATAAAACACCGAAAACCTTGTGCTCAAACGACGCTAACCTTGTCTTGCGATCCCGAGTGTAAGAGTATACAGGCAATATTGAAAAGGAAAAGTAAAACCCCGCTTGTCGCGGACATTTTATCGCCTCCGCTCGTACACAAGTAAAGTGCAATTTACTCTGATTTATTACAGTTGACATTAACAAAGGATAGAGTCGTGACTAGGTCGCGGAGTTATTTTACATTTGCGTATCATACACAGTTAGTGATCTAAGTAAAATGAATTGCCTCTTGTAATAACATATTTTGTGGCGTTGGTTTTTTCTCTTGTCCACCATCCAACCTGAATCTGACTAGAAAGAGTCACAAACTGTATAAATCTCTCGTATAAGAAGCCATCTAGTGATTGAAATGATTTCCAAGACATCATAGCGCGATTTTCCTAAACAAATACATACAAAGGTATTGATTAATTTCATATTGTTAGCGGTATTATTGATTTCCCTCAATAAATGTAACTAAACTATTTATGACTAGAGAAACCTCTAGAATCTCGCCTGGCCCCTAGAATTTTTTTAATCAATTCATCATTTATCATCAAGTAGTAAGTTATATCTAAGTCATTTGTTAAAAGGATTGATATGTTAAATTGCTACATTACCTTTCATAATATCTTCTGCTAAATAAACATGTCAAATGGTGTAGGAACGCCTCTAAGACTCACATTGCTTTGACCAGACCTAAATAATATTTTTCTTTATTAAATATCAAGGGACGTTCCCACACATGTCATCTGGCCCCAAACTAGGCAGAGCCTCTACTATGGCAACCAGACAACTCACAGACATAGCTACTGTGTGTGTTAGAACAAATACTTTTGCTGAACTCAATATTTTGATCTGAGTGAGAATCGAACTCACGACCTTTAGTTTTGTACGTTTTCTTCTCAAAAAACTTATATTTGACCGCAGAATTTATTATCGCTTCTTCTCTTGACATCTCTAGGTTTGCAAATTATGAAAAAAAAATCCCTAAATTAAATAAGATCTTTCGACTTCGAATCCAAACAATGGTAATTGCTACCTACAAAATGTAAATGAACCCTAACGCTCCTAAATCTAAGGCAACGGGGAAGATAACATCTGAAGAGGGTCGCAGACGTTGAAAGATAGGCTGTTCAATATTCTTTGCAAAAGTTTACAAAAAAAATACACTAAGCAGGGGCGGACAGAATTGACTAATGACTTACTGACTGTAAAAGTGCAATAGGCGGTGATAATGATTTAATCACCCGTTTTGGTGGTATTATTATTTCGTCACTTTCATGACAGACAATGAACACAGCCTTTTTCCATCCTCTTTGTGCTGAGGGAAATATAACAAAACCTTTTTAACAATTAAAAAAATTATATAATATATTAATCCAAACGATGAATCGAATATGATATATGTCTATTTGAAAATCCAAGCAGCCGCTACTAATCAACGATGTAACGATGAATTAACAGATATGTTTGAAGCTCTGTTTGCCTCTTTACTGTGTTTGTCAACCTTGTTTTTTTGTAAAAATAACGCTGCCCCTATTGTAAGATAGAAATATCTTGTGTTATAAGGGCGTTTTACCTACACAAATATTTGCGCGGTCAAACACCCAGATCCGAAACAAATATTTGTTGTTCGTACAAATATTTGCCCCGGGCGGTAATCAAACCCACTATTTTCGATGCCGAAGCCAATAGCTTAGCTACTGCGCTAAACGGTCATCAAAATCTTTATATTCCTAACCTTTAATGGACTACTGCCCAAAAAAATTAGTGTCCCCTTTTATATGAGAGTTAATTATACGTCGTTTTTATATGTCGGTCTATTATCTATTAATAGTCACAAATTACAAAGTAATTGCCTCTCTCTAATCGCGACCACAAAAAGCATGTGCCCACTAAGAGGCGGTACCATCCCCTGTTGGATTATATACGGGCTACAAATATCATAACAATATTTGTGTAACACAAATGTTGCGAGTGTGTTGGCGCGGGTCACATTTCAACAATTAACGCTTTTTAAGATACCCATATCGTGTATAAGGGCTACATCGTAGGGGTTTTTTGGACCGCATGTGGTCGCTGGTTGCCGACCCGTGCTTTAGACAATAAAAAAGATGACAATCATAGACTATTATGTCCAGTAATTTCTCGTGAATCCCTGTCCTTCAAACCGGAATAGAGTAATGTTTGGACATTGAATAATCTGTAATATAACTGGTAATGGTATGATATTTTCAAAGACACACTGTAAAAAAATCCTACCAGTGTTTAAGAAGTCTTAGAGTAGCCTGTAATATTCGAAAAAAAAATACATCCTTACCGAACAGAAAATCCTACTTTTGCCCAATATTAAAACATATTAGTGCCTTCAAGTTTATGTTAGAAATACCCGTTGTGTGATGTTGAAAGGGGAGAAATTATTTTTTACCACATATTATGCAGACCACAGTAATTAATGTTTTCAAATTTCTTTTATTTAACGAAAAATAAATATTCACCGATGCATTGCCCACAACTTCTAAAACCAACGATGCTCCTCTTTATGCCAACTTCGCCGACAGTAAATTGGCAACCCCGGCTGAATCGGCAGTGGATGGAAGGTGAGACGGGCACAGATAAAAAATCCATTATTCTTAAAACGTGCGGCGTGATAAATGTGACGGGGTGCACTGCCCACGGGCTCTTAAAGCATGCCCATACGTAGCACTCGACGTCGGATTTGCTTACAAGCGCGGCTCGATTTAAATGCAGATTTTTAAAAATAGAATGAACTAGATCTCCCCCGCGGCTTCGCCTGCGGTATTTTTGATTTCACGCTCTATTATTTTTTATGGAGTGCCTACTCCACAAAGAAAAAATAATCTCTCTCTCTCCTGGAGGAAAGCAACAACCACTACTCATGGACATTTGCAACGTCGAACGTTTAACAAATGCGTTGCCGGTCTTTAAGTTGGGATTTTTTTAAGGTAAAGGCATGGAAATGAAGGTGGAAGCAGATGAACGAAGGAGAAGGTTGAAAAAGGAAGAGGGATAGGGCCACCGGTCACCTCACTCTCCAGACGAAACGCGGAAACACAAACAATTCCACTTCACGCCGATTTTCTGTGTGGCCGTGGTACTTATCCGATTCGAGCTGACCCATGTCTCTTTTGTCCGAAAAATAATTATTAAATTTACTGTAGCTTGAGTTAACTATGACATTAACGTTTCATGTCTCAACTTGCCACCTGCCTACAAACTGATGTAAAGTCAAAACGCCGGGAAAAACGGTAAATTAATAACGCGATAGAATTTGTTTTATTTAATAATTGACTGGCCCGTTGGTGCAGTGGTTAGTGCTCCTAACTGCAAAGACGAAGGTCGTGAGTTCGATTCCCACCCAGGACAAAATATCAGTGCGATGAGCATACGTATGACAAAAACCTATGCTCATCGCACTGATACTTGTGTATGCTCATCGTACTGTGTCTGTGTGTTAATTATCTATACGAGTTTATATTTAAAAGTATATAAGTATGTATATCAGTTGTCTCATTATCATAGTACAGGCTCTGCCTAGTTTGGGATCAGGTGGCAATGTGTGAGATGTCCCATGATATTGTTATTATTATTATAACTTTACAAAAATAAGTCGTGTTATTCATAAAAAAAGGAGTATGCATTTTATCGTGGGGTTTCTGGGTGGTTCTTTTTGGATTAATGTAAACTTATCAAAGTTCGTTACGTGCTCAAAACGAGATAGAATGTTGTGTGTGTCTAATGTCTAACTCAATTGGTCTTTGCTATTTTATATATCTTTTGTATTCCATATATATAACTATATTGTTCATGTGACTAAAATGGTATTCGTAGGGTTTTTTGACTAAATTTAAGGCCGATCACTCCAGTGGTCAGTTTACGATTGCCCAACATCGAATGTGGTGCGCGTCGCAACATATTGCGACATGAAACCTTCGGTATAGACGACAGGTGTCTTACTAGTTTCGCTTAAGCTCGACACAGGTAAATTAAGTAACCAAGACCCAAATAAGTAACGATTTCTTACATTTGAACGAATGCTACCCATTAAAATGAAACTAATTTACCGTTGGTGTAGTGGTTAGTGTGCCTGTGATATAGGCTCGCGCTTTACAAAACTGAGGTCGTGGGTCGGAATCCCGTGGAGGGCAATGACTTTGTGTGGTTATTTCTAAGTTGGATTAGGGCATTACGGGCTGATCACCCGACTGCCTGAAAAGTAAGACGATCCATGCGTCGGATGGGCATGTAAAAAGTCGATCCCGGCTTCTTGGAGAAGTTGTTATTAAGAGGTCGGTTTAATGTCACCGCCTCTGCGCCTTATCTCTCTCCGATCAGTTATCCGTCCCATCGGGCTATGAGAGTAAAAAAAAGAGTGAGTGCATCTGTGTCTGCGCAAACGCTTGTGTACTATAATATATCCTGCGCACTTGGCTGATCTTTTGTAGATCGGTCGCCGTGGCAGGAATCGGTCGGGAGGACATAATTTTATTTTTGCGTTGAGCACGGGTATTTGTTGTTAATTATCTATAGTATAGTTGTATAGTTACCATAGTACAGGGTCTGTCTTGCTTGGGATCAAACGACCGTGTGTGAGACGTCCCAAAATGTTATATCATATCATATTATATTTATTTATGATGATTCGGCGCAGTTATTAAACAATTGGTTTCGGCTTTACAGGTCGTTGGTTCGATTTTCAACCGGGATATCGCATAGATTGTTGTGGATCTAGGCGTTTGCAAATTTTATCACGTTCAGTTTTTGCGTGGTTAAAAATTTACATGGTTAACTATGAAAATGGGATATTTATCAGCTTAGGTTGTCTGTTTCAATATAAATTTGATAAAATCTGTTTGATCATTAATGACACAAATTCACTTCGTTAAATCTTTCACTTTGAATAAGATTTTAAATACATATATATATATATATATATTTGTGCCCTACATAGCATAAACTAATACCGGCTCATGACAGGTCGTAATTCAAAGTACTGTGTACATATATTTTTCTCGGTCATCTATTGTGATGACTGTGGTTTGTAAGTGCTTGTAAGACGGTGTCGAAACCTCTTTATATATAGGCATGCCCAAAGTGAAGCTTGCGAAGGTTCTTTGCCGCATTCTTTGAACCAGTTCCTGCCAACCGACTCTGCTGCTTATGCAACTAGCATAATTAAGCGTACATCGAATTAGAGTTGGCATTTTTGTTAAGTTGGCAAGCAAGCTTGGATGGACCTTTGTTATGGAGTAAGCAGGCAAATGAGCAAACGGCTTACATGATGCAAAGCAATAACCGCTGCTCATGGATAATTGCGAGGTCGAACGTTTCGCGAATGCGTTGCCGGTCATTAAGGTGGGAATTTTTGGAAGGAAAAGGCGAGACAGGGGAGGGAGAGGCAGGAGAAGAAAGGAGAGGCTGGAAAAGCAAGGAGGAGAGTGGGTCACTGGCCAGGACCGAATCTAAGTGGTACAACTCCTTTGCGAAGTCCGTCCGGCATGGTAACATTGCGTTGCCAGTTATACTACTGCCAAGCACTAACATGTAAGCACTATTACAGTACAGTAGTGAAGGGCTATGTCTTACTGGGCATTGAGAAAAAACTTCTTACGGTAACGAGCGCAGCGCAGAGCCAAACAGATTCTGTATGGTATTGTGGTTATGGACAGATGTATCGTTTAGTTGTTTAACATTGCTTTGCCAGTTATACTACTGCCAAGCACTATTGTTTTGGTTTGAAGGGCAATGTCTTACTGGGCATTGAGAAATAACATCATACGGTAATGAGCGCAGCGCAGGGCCACACAGACTCTGTGTGGTATTGTTGTGTCAGATGTGTCGTTTAATTGTTGTTATGGAAACACGTGTCGTTTAATTGTTGTTATGGAAACACGTGTCGTTTAATTGTTGTGGGGGAAGGAAGGGAGGTGGGGCACCGGCTACCTTACTCATCCGCCGAATCGCGAAACCAAAAACACTTTTCATGCTTATTCTTTTCAAACCTATGAAATTAAGCATGCAACATAATTTATTTCAAAATACAATTTTTTTTTTGTATTGAAAATTAGATTGGTTTACAATCACTTTTTGCTGTGTAAGATGGTATCTTCGGAAAAAAAAACGCCTTAGTCCTGAGGAGACCAGGCGTGAGAAACTCAGCGGGATTTTTCTCATTTTTTTTATTCAAGTTTTTTTTTTATGGATTAGACTGACAAACGAGCAAGCGGCTCACCTGATGGTAAGTGATCACCGCCGACCATAGACATTTGCAGCATTGCAGAACTGCAAATGCGTTGCCAGCCTTTAAGG
>DWHO01003203.1:0-12272 GCA_018247575.1 Eurytides lysithous rurik | reverse complement strand
TCCACATGGTCTATAGTGATACGTTGGAGCTTCTAAGCCTATTATTATATGATCCAGTAGCAGTGAATCGTTGAATCTTATATCCAGACGAACATTTCAGTTTTTAAAATCTCTACGTATGATTGCCCTTTTTCGTGCATAAGTTTAATATACACATGTTTCTCTTAAACTAATTTCACTTCTTTTGGACATATTGACAAAATACCACCAAATGTAACAAACCAAAATATTGCGAGTGAAAATTCTCGTAGCGAAGTGATATATAAATATAAAAATGTTAAATGACAAATTTTATTCCGCCATACGTTATAATGCTAATTACGGTCTTAATAAATTGTTTTTGTGACTTTTTAGAAGCCGAATTTTTTGTTTCATATTTTGTGCACGTGCAGAATTCATGGGGTGATCAACACTTTTGGCCATGGCTGTATCTCTTCTTAGGAAGCAAAAAGTAACAATAAATTTAGTTCATTGGTAACTTCATTTTTAACGTTTTTTTTTTATAAATTTCTTATTTGTTCGCCTAGTATAATGCGAATGATTAAATTTCTTTTTGTTGTTGTTAATATATTACTTAGGATAAAAATGAAAATAATTTTATTTTACTTAATTATTAAATGCGTTACACATTTAATGACAAAGTAAAAGAACATTTATATTTCGTATCACATATAGCTCTACTCTAAATAAACATGTAGGTGTTAGTAAGGTATGCTATGTCGAATACAATAATGTAAACAAATTCATTATATAGAATATTTTTAAATAAACAATAAAATATAGCTTACTATTTTATAAGAATGCTTTAAATTATCAGCGTAAAAAAACTTCCCTTACAGTTAATATTAAAGTACAACAGCGGCAGTACAATACAGTTAAGTATTATCTAACAGTGCAACTTTTCTTTACTTCAATAAAAATCTTTCTGTTCAAAATGTAACCAAAGTTTTCCCTTTAGAATAAATTTCTCTCTTAGCGGGAAAATAGCAGTCTAGGGACAGAATCCGAAACAATCCTTATTGCATTTGGCCGTGTCGCCATACAGTTTTGCTGAAGCAATATCATACAACTTCTTCAGTTCCATAATTTAGTCGTCCACGTCTCCCCGCGGAATGTCAATATGGCGCTCCCATCTTGGCAACGCGCCAGCCTCGCGCGGCGTGGTTTCGGTTTATTTTGAGAAAGCATAACCGCGCTCAGTTGACGCCGCGATAACCTAAAAGATCGCTTCATACTCAATTTATTCCAATATACGCTATTCAAATAGGATGTTTAGAGTAGCTAAGTTTTGTTTAAAAAGCTAATTTATATTGGAGACTGTGTTTAGTTTGATTAACTTTTTTTATCTGTGTTTTTTTGTTGGCGGGAAACGAAGGATGTCACTAAACAAAATTCTATTGAAGTACGTGTTGTGCTTTGTTTAGTGTTATTTGAATTCTTTGAAGTTTTGTATGTACTCTCAAACGAAACTTATTTTGTATTGCATTATCACTGGTAACATTACTGCTTACTGTTTGACAGTGTTCCTTTTATACTTGCATGAATATGACTGGTGAATATTTGCCTTTACCATGGCAATCAAAATAATTTTTTTGTACTTACAAATAATAACAATAGGGTTTAACCCCATGAACTACAATTTATTTTCAGTCAGCACTGATCTGGCAGACGAGTTAATTTCTTTAGCTTTAAGAGGAGGGATTGATATAGAAACTTACGGTTTTGTTGCTCAATTTGTTATTGTTAAAAATAATATCTGTTTCACATAATTTATGAATGTTTATTGTTAATTATACATAAAAGAACATAATTAGTATCTAAAAAGTTCACGACTCGTAATTTCCGTTCAAGGTTTAAGAACGGTTTTTCTATGTTACAAACTTTTTTCCACCAAAGAATAAGTTTGTTTCATTATAAAATCTTTTCAAGAAAAAAGAAACTCAGGACGGCTTATAATCTGTTTCTGCTGTAAGCGTACAATTAAAGTGAAGTAATCTGTAATATTTAAAACATATGACATTAAAAGTTTTTCATCACATTCTGGTTGATTACGACAAATATTTATCTCGTAGAATATATTTTTTAATAATAAAAAAAATTAAAAAAAAATTCGATTAAATCAAACGTATTTAATAAAGCAAGGATTTCTATGCATTTTTACATGTTATGAATTTTTATATAACGGAACAAAATGTTTCTTGTTTAAAAATATTCAAAATTTCTAATCAATTTACGTACGTATATTCTCTGTACTTTTCTTTATACAGGTTAATTAACATTTTAAACGAACAAATATGCAACATAAGGTCTAAAACAAGTGAAAACATTGATTTTTTTATTTGAACTATAAGAAAACTGATACAATTATAAAGAATTAAAAAACACGAACGCCTAAACAATAATAATAAACTACAATGTTTCAATTGTGATCTTTACTTTTTTTTTTGTTGGATAGACGTAAACATTCCAATGACACAATTCATTATCTACCAAGATACTATGGTTTTATAGTTTTGATAGAATGAAGAAGATTACCAAAGTCTTTCAAAGTAACATCCTCAGGCATCAAGATAAAAAAGGGGAAATACTAAAAACAAAAAATAATTAGAAGCTAATATAGTAGTATCTTGAGAATATCAACTAGTATTTTTATATGAATCTATTTATTTATTTTTTCATTATCTCTGCTACTAAGTACTAACGACTCTTCTTAATTCAGTAATAACCGCTGCTTGCACGTTATACAAATATAATTTAGAAATTTGAAATGAGCAATTTAATTGAAAATTAACAAGTGACCGGATCCTTTGGCGGCGTCCACCTGAAATAATAATATGGTCACACATCTAATCCCAAATTAGGCAGAGCCTGTACTATAGTGACCCAACAACTAAAATACATACTTATATATACATTGTAAATATATACATATATAGATAAATAATACCCAGACACAGAACTAATACCTCTGTTTATATGACAAATATTTTGTCCTAGGTGGGAATCGAACCCACGTTCTTTGGCTTTGCAATCAGGAGCACTAACTACAACACCTACGGGCCAGTCAATGCAGTCATGATATATACAAAGTATCACGTTGTCCGGTAATCTTCAGCAAAGCAATAACGAAAAAGTGTTCCAATTTGAAAGCCAATATTCTCGACGTATTTACTAGGCGATACGGCGTGGCAGGTCGCAAGTTCGATTCCCAACCGCGACATATTTAAAATATTTGTATAAATACTCCCAGGTGTTAATCGAATTCACGACCTACAGTATTTATAAATACATACATATTCAAATATAAATTTTTCCATGCCTATTAGCAGTAGGTAAGCCTTATTTGAACTTCGAATAGACTGTTATACGTCTTTGCATTAATCATTGTTAACTCCAAGTATGAATAGGCCCGACAAAAATGTCTCGTATTAAATGAAATGTGAGTCAGCTCTCTGTGGATTTTTTTAATTTGCAAACTCTATACGAGAAATGGCTTAAAAGTTATATCGCGTCTCATATATAATTTAATACGGTCTCTTTTTTATACTGGTAACTGTGACTTGCAAGAAGGTATTTTTTTTATGGAGGAGGCTGACTAACGAGCAAGCGGCTCACCTGGTGGTACCGCCGCCCATGAACATTTGCAGCATTACAGAACTTGCAAATACGTTACCAGCCTTTAAGGAGGGGGGATTTCTGAAAGGAGGGATGGAGGAGAAGAGAGCTCAAGGAGGAGCGAGGGGATTGAAGGAGAGGAAGTAAGGGGAGGGAGGGGATGGGCCACCGGCCACCTCACTCGGCGGACGAAACGTCGCACAAGCAAAAACACTTCTACTCCACGCCGATCTTCTGTGAGATCGAGGTACTTATCTGGTTCGAGCCGGCCCATTCAGCAGCGGGAGCATTCTTGAATGAAGTGGGACTAATAATTGAATCATTTTATGATGATGGTCTTAGAAATCGCTTGTTGACACTCGGCTGTGTCAATTTTATAGGTACGCAATTCCCTCTCCCTCCTCCTTCTTTTTCCACTCTCCATCTTCCTTTTCCCCTTTTACCAACTTAAAGGTCGGCTGGGCATTTGCAAAACGTTCGAAGTTGCAAATTTTCGTGAGCAGCGGTTATTGCCCTTCATAAGGTGAGCCGCTTGCTTCATAAAATAAATAATAAAAAAAATTAATAACACATTCCCCGACAACATAATTTTAGCTTGAATGGCTGTAACCATTAGTACATTTAAATGTCATCTTATTCATTGTATTATTTATTACATATATATGTACAAACTAATCAAAACTTCCGGGCGATCGTAGTGCGAAATAGAAGATGCAGTCCATTGATTTTCTCGTAATGCAGTGAGGACGTCTTCGGTGTAAGCACACTAGATTGCAATTTACGTTGGAATAGTGTTCGGTTACGAAAATATATTCAGCGTTTATACATTACGTGGTTAGTTTTTTTTTTGTTTCTTAAGTAAAACGGTTTCTAATTGTATTAAGGAAGTAAACAAAAGAAATATATTAGATCGTTTTATGTATCTACTATATACGTATATACCACAAGTAGAATAAAACATTAATTTTGAAATTATAATATGATTTTTTAAAATTATGCTCTTTTATGAAATTTTATTTCAGCATCGATTATATTAAAAGTATTCCACGAATAATACTCTTCCGGTCAGCAACCAACAAAGAGGATATTGTTTATTTTATGTTGTATCTTCTAAAGGCATCCACTACTGACTCCTCCTAACCTTAATTCACAATAATGTTTCCTTGTATTTGCGCGAATCGTTCAAATGAAACTTGTTTTCGGAGTTACCGTATTTTATTTGATTTTAAATTCCCGACGCTTCGGACACTACAGCAGGGGTGCTTAAACTTGAAATGCTCGCGATCTACCTCAGTATTGTTATCCTCAGTATCATCATGGGGACGTTGCAGAATGTCATGGCTGTGCTAAAAAGTGGTCGACCGTTTGATCACCCCTGATTTACAGAGTCCGTGATCAAGGAACAAACTAAGATGACTTTTTAAAGTTTTAGTCAACTCGAGTTATCCACCATATTATTTAGAAGTGACTGTGACCATCGTTCGAAATATTGGTAATTTAACATTCAAATAAATCACGATAAAATCCGTAGATTAGCTTCACTTTAACAGTCGACTTAAAATGTCGAAATAAACAAAGCAGGCAAAACAATTACACAACTTTGCATTACAGTTGGGCGAATCTAGTGGTATTGCTGTTCCTAGCTGCAGAAGTGAAGGCTCAGCTGGGCAAATGTGACCAGACACCACCGCAAACCGCAACATCCGAACCCAGCGAGAACAAAGGCCTGTTCAGACTTTCGGTTGTTCAGAGGGACAACGACACCAAAAATGTTTATTTGCCCGATCAGACATACGTTTGTAAGAGATTTAAGTCTATTTGTAATAACTGTTTTTTTTATATATTACTAACCGTTAATATTTATCCTCCACTGAAAAAAAGTTACTGGTATTTATGTGCTACTTCGCTATGCACCCAGCCGTTGGTATTTGAAATATGTCAAAGACATAAGCTGCTCAAAACCGCGAGGGAACTTCGTCGCGGATTAATAGAATGTCTTTGGTAACTCTCTTGTGTATAAATTGTGACTACTCTTCGTAGTGATGTCGCGTCCCTCGTACAGTACCTAAAGCTATTTCCCAATTTTCCAATAGTTACACGAAATTAGTCGTTAATTTGTGATACCTGTCGGATACCTATAATAATGTCCCACGGCTGATTTCAACCACGACGGGTAATCAATAAGAAGTCAACTATCGGTAAGAGCAGAGGCCACTTTACCTATGGTGCAGGGTGTATTGCACACAGGCGTAACGGTGTCAGGGGGTGCCGACTGCGGCGCTTTCAATGTATTATTATTTATTTATTTATACTCCTCTACCACTATCCTAACAGGTTAACCCAATGCGATAGTGTACCCAGTGGCGGTACTACCATACAAGCCCAAAAGCCCGACTTGCCCTACTAAAGAGTAAAATTTATAAATCTTAATTAGCACATTATTCCCGCAACGATCAAATTTAATAATAAATTATTCTGGAATTATATGCTAATTAAGATTTATAAATTTTACTCCTAAGTAAGGCAGCCCAGCTTTTTGGGCTTGTATGGTAGTACCGCGACCGAGTGTAGCCAATATAACACAAATGATGCATTATAAGAATTAAAAGAAAAACTGAATATAAAAAATTGTTAAATAAATTTAATGTGTTATAATTTTAGCATTTGTCATGCTAAAATTATAACACATTAAGTTTTAACAACAAAAACAAAACATTACGAACATTCACAGATATTATAGGTGAGTCAATTTCCAACATAGCATAGTACATATAATGCTATCAGTCGAAATTCATTTATGTGACAGAAGAACAGATCAATTCTTTCGGCCACCTCATTTGGCGTACTGCGCACTGCTCAGTGCTCGCGTGAAGGAAGCTTTAGCGAGAAGTCTAGTACATTATACCTTTTCAACATCTCTATACTATGCGCTTACTATCAGAGAGCCCTAGGGTAATGTTTGTACACGGGCGCTGCATGGGTTATAGGCGCCTCTCGATATGAGAGACATTATAGTGCAACATCTGTCTCCCTTTGTTCTCATAGACCGATAGGACGAATGCCGGACACTATCTGAGAGGGGTTAGGCATAAAGGCGTAGACATTTAATCGACCTTGCAGTAACTACTAACCCAAGCCACCAATAAATGGCGTCTATAAGCAGCTGCGTCCGACTTTTTATGCCACCCTATGATAAGTCTTATTCGATTCAAAATCTCTAACCCAAGTAAGAAATAACAACACAAAGTCATAGTCGGCCGCGAGATTTGAACCTGCAGCCTAGAATTTCTAAAGCGCGTTGTTGCCATAAATATCATTAGGCTACAGTGAAAGTAAAAACTAGTTGATGAGGAGCAACTTAATCATGGGTTCTTCTGATAAATTAAGTATCGCCGCATTTTTATCACTGCCATGGATAACACCAAAGTAATTGCAAGCAAGTTACCAATATTTTATTAATTTATGCTACTAAGCATAAATGTCGAATGAAATTAAGAAGTGTAATTAATTTTATTTTATGTCGATTTTTTGGAACATTGTAGTCTTTCAGTTTTTTTTAAACGCTGCTCTCATTGGAAGATTGACCATTTGATATCTTGTCTTACAAGAGCTTTTTACATGCATAAATTTTACATGGACAAACGTCCAAATCCAGAACGATCATCTGCAGTTCGTACATATATTTGTCCCGGGTGGGAATCGAACCCACAACCTACGACGCCGACGCCAATAACTTAGCAACTGCGCCAAACGGGTTATCACAGTGGCGGAACTACCATACAAGCCCAAAGGCCGGCTTGCCCTACTAAGGAGTAAAATTTATAAATTTATAAATCTGAATTAGCACATAAGGCTACTACTTTACGTATAGTATTTACGGGTGATCAGCCTATTCCTGCAAAAACAAAAGTAAGTGAATAAATTTTCACTCAATTACTATCAGAAATTGTTATTAGTGGAAGCGAGAACGGTGTAAGGTACATATTCTATTACTCTTTACTCCTGTTAAAAAGTAATTGCTAGTATGATTTTAACAGGCATTTTTTTAAGTAATAATAGCCTTGTTTTGACTGTTTCATTAATCAAAATTTTGACAAATGAAGTTACATGTGAATTTTTCTTTCAATTTTGAAATGTCGATATTGCTTTTAATGCCATTGTAAAGTCTCATTTGCCGCAAACAACGGCAACAAGTCTTCATACAACGCCCACGTGGTATATAAATATAATTTCTTCATTCAATTTATGCTTTAAAGGTCAATTTGTTTACCCTGATGAAGAACACAAATAGCAGTATATAACAACGAACACATTATCAAATAATACTGCAAGAAAATAATAAAACAATCTAATTTTGAGACTTGTTGTTTTAGTAATTCTCGAGACCACAAACAAAACGCGTCCGTTTCGTTGGTTCATGATTACGGTAGAAGACCCGGAGGTGGACACTACCGTCACCGAATTCGAACAGCACGCTGTGGACGTCGGTAGCTTGAAGACATTGGCCACTAACCAGCAGTCACGTTACAGCGAGAAATGTTTCAACTCCGTCGAAAGCGCAGACAATTCTGACAAGGAAACCGTGGAGGTAGTAACTATGTATATGTACATAAAATTTATTACGTAGTTTAAAAGTGCTGGAACTCTTTTGCATAGTCCCCCTGGGTGATACCACGTGATTTTAATGAAACATAAATATTAAAACATGATATTCTTATATATACTTGTTTTGGTTTATTCTCATACACAGATATTATAAATAATTACTTTAAAAACGAACCAAGAGTTTATAATTAGTGTAAAGTAAATTACCCATATCGTAACACTAATTTAACATAGAACAGGTAAAATTGTATTGCTTTGAAAGGTACATGGGTTTATAAAGGTATCATTTATTTAATTGGTTATCCACTAACTAACATGCGATGTATGGAATTTTTGTAAAAATGTATTTACTTAAATGTTGAAAATGATGAAACTACATATGTCACACAGATACATTGGGTGTCACCAAAAAACAGTCCAAAGCGACGGGTAAGGTTGCGGGCCACGGTGGCGGAAAACCAGGAGATGTGGTATTCGGATGATGATCTGACCATCCTGCTGAAAAAGGACGACCGGAAACCGCTGGACAGCGCACCCTACCCTACCGTCGAAGTATGCGACCTGAAAAGCGAGGCCCGTTACGAGGTGAGGACCCAACCAACTATTGAATACGCAAAGAGAAAAATGTATTCCCCTATTTACAGCCTATTGCGCTCTCGAATATGGCTGAGGTCTTGCAGAGTAGTAGTGTAAGAGAATTGAGGAAATATAAAATTTCTATGTTGTTCATAAAAAATATGTTCGTAAAAATTTGATAGGTAGATAGATATAATCCAATGTTATTTATCAAGTAATAAAGTACGTCTCAGTCAAAAGACTATATTATACAATAAATAACGAGGAAAACCTTTGTCAAAAACCCCCTTTGGTTGAATTTTGATCACTGAGCGATCGTTAATTAGTTATTTTAACTAACGAGTTTTATAACGCTATAATTTTATAACGAAAATAGTCTGTTTCTGTTTAAAGATTTTTTTTTATGTATCAGACTGACAAACGAGCAAGCGGCTCAACTGATGGTAAGTGATTACTGCTGCCCATGCTGCATTCGCAGTATTACAGAACTAGCAAATGCGTTGTCAGCTTTTTTTTAAAGAGGGAAGGAGCGGAAGGAAAGAAGAAAGATAGAAATGTCACGTATTATAAGGAGCTTTTGACATACATACATACATTTCACGTGGACATACGCGCTGATCCGCACAATTATCTACAGTTCAAACAAATATTTGCTGCGGGTGTAATCCGATCCCACAATCCTCCCCGCCGAAGCCAATAGCTTGGCAGCTAAGCCAAAAGGGTAGAGCTCCCTTACCTGCTATAAATATCTCTAATCTTTTCAAAACAGCTAAATGCATCATGTCTTCCAGGTGATCTTCAAAGGGCGCTGGTCGAGGCTCACCCATCCACGCAACTATCCGAGCAAACCTGACGAGAATGGTTACAGTCACATGATCGGCGCCTCCCACGGGTTCGACTACGTCCTGTGGCAGCACGGCACCCCTGCCAGTCCAGGGCTGAAGGCGTTGGCTGAAGACGCCAATATCAGCGTCATCGAGAGGGACATCATTAACAACGTACGCATTATCTCCCTAAATAATAAAATAGTAAAATAATGACACACGGATATCGCGGATGCAGACCCTGCATTTAATGTTATTTACTAAATATTTCCTTACCGTAGGTTCGGCCCAAACAAACAACACGGATTCGAAACTTATCCCATAAAACGCACGGAAGATATTTGACATATCATTTGTGCCAAAAATCGCGCACGACAATGCGAACGCGTCACTGTATCCTGTCACAAAACAGAGGTTTTTCGTCAATGTTCGTGAATCTTTCGTCAGTGTATACCCACGGTTATAAGTAGTGTAATATTTAAAAAAAATTATCTCACTAGGTTACTATCTATTAGCTCTTGTTATATGCCTTGACAATGACGATTAGTTTTATTAGTGTTTTGTATTAGAAAAACTTGATATATACGAATTAACAGCTGTCCAAAAACTGACGTATACCTGATACTATAGCGAAAAAACTGAGCTAAGTTATGGCAATTTAGTAGTTCTTGAGGTATCCACGACAAGCAGTGAATGTATTAAATGTCTCCACGAACGTAGCATAGAGGTAAGCAGGTTCTATGTAGTACTCAGTGGCGGTACTACCATACAAGCCCAAAAGCCAGGCTTGCCCTACTAAGGGGTAAAATTTATAAATCTTAATTAGCACATAATTCCCGAATAATTTATTTTTAAATTCGAGCGTTGCGGAACCTGCTTACCTCTATGCTACGTTCGTGGAGACATTTAACATATTAACTGCTGACCCAAAAAATCAGTCGCGTGGTTCGGAATTTCCTCATACAACGGTTGTGTTTCAGCAGTGAATGTGTTAAGATATATATATCTCTATGGCCAATAATCACGCTGACAATACTGCCTTTCAAACCGAAACATTTGATTACAAATTGCTGCTTGGAGGTAGATTGACTGTCAATGCTTTGGTGACCCGTTTGACCCAATTGCTAAGGTGTTGTCTTCAGTGTTGCGGGTCGTGAGTTCGATTCCCGCTCGGGGCAAGTATATCCCAGATCTGAGCGTTTGTCTTTGTAAAATTTATGTCTTTAAAACGCTCATACAACATGAAATTTTTCTATCTTACTTAATAGGAGCAGCGTTCTTTTAAAATAAATATATAAAAACGCAGTGGTACCGCCCGGCGGACTTTGCAAAGCCATCCTACGTAGGAATTGCTTTAATTCGTGTTGATGATATCGAAAAAAATCCCTCGAAAACTTTTATTTCAAAGTTTTTTATGGGCGTAGCTTTATAAAAGGAAATAAAAGCTTTATTTAATACCATAATAGGGAGCACAGATTAAAGTCAATAAAATGATTAAAGAGTCATTTAGTCACAAAGCTCATTTTGTGGCATTATCAACATAATATATGCTATTTTCTTAATTGTTTTAACTGTCATAAAGTTAATTTCCCAGGATTCGCATGCAAATGATATGGAATTACCGGCGCATAGCACGCCGTCTCACATTTAGGTGCCAGAGAACTACAATATATTCAAATAACACTACACCGCTATTCGTTATAATGCGCTATTCCTAGTGTTGTATCTCGGTTAAAAGACAATATAACTACTAGAACGTACTTTAATTTGGAGCATAACACCCACGCTATTGCGTCTATCACAGTTAAAACAATTTTAGTGACGTCTAAAAGGGAGCGTATTAATTAAATTCTTATGTATGTGTGCTATGTTATTGCTAGAATCGTATAAAGTTTACTTATTTTGATTGCACTATATTTCAGTATTTAAGTTTTTGTGAAGATTTTTATCTTCCGACTTGGTGAATGGTGTGATTTCTAAATATCGAAGAAAGAAACAAAGAAATATCGATCAGATATTTTTTTACAACAAAAAAATGAATGTGATTGGTATCAGAACCAATCTTCATCTATCAGAAGGAATCTTACCTTTTATTTACGTGAACATATATTGAATCATGAGTCTTGTAAAGTGTTCGAAAAGTTGGAAATTAAAAATCAATGTATAGTTTCATTTCGTCAATGTGAAGCATTCGCGTTACAAGAAATCATAACGAAATTAGATTTCAACAAAATAAGGTTAATTCAAAATTATCTTATTTCACTGTTAAGAAGATTTATGTCTGTATTATAAATTAGACAAGAGCTTAGTATGTACTTTTAATTTCTAAACCTTTATATGTTAAACTGTTATCTGCTTTAGAGTTTGATAAATTGAAAGAGTTTTCTCCCAGTCTTTTGCTTTGAAAATTTACAATTGCTTTTAAATTTTGCTCTAAAAAGATAAAAGGTGAAAACAACAAAAGGAGTTAGTACGAACTCTGGGTTTTCTGGGTCTTTATTATTATTAGTACTGTTATTTAGCTCTTGCTCTAATCAGATTTAATCTTTTACAATGTAACAGGAATCAAATCAAATCAAATAGGCCTTTACAAGCACTTATGAATCGTCATTTATACATCTCAGTTCGTGAGGAAGCTACCACCGGCTCGGA
>DWHO01003202.1:0-12274 GCA_018247575.1 Eurytides lysithous rurik | reverse complement strand
TATCTATTACTCGTCCAATTTGATGTGTCAATTTGATGACCGCAGATTGTAATGACTGTGATGATGGGTTCGATTCCCAACCGGGGCAAATATTTGTATGAACTACAGTTTGTTTCGGATCTGGGTGTGCCAAACACGGATGAAATTTATGTATGTAAAACGCTACTACGTAAAATATCCTGTGTTATAAACACAAGATATTTCTATCTTACAATAGAGGCAGCGTCTAAAAAACCGAACAAAAAAAGAACTACGTACAGTACGTAGTTTTATTTTATTTTTATGACAATATTATTTGGTTTTGCCTTCATTCAAGTGTGTTTCTGAGGTCGTACTAGGTAAATGGAACATTGTATGGAGGCCGCGTTAAATCGAAACATAACTTTTATTATTTACTGCCACGCGATGTGATTGGCAGGAATATTTTTTTCTTTTTTAAAACTTACGTGAGTTGTAAATATTGGAATGAACTGGCAGATGATAATTCGATAAACGAATACGCGAAAATATTAACAGGTGACAGGCGCTTCGGGCGTCTATGTTCGGAACGAAAGGGGTACTATACCGGGATCATATCGCTGCACCACAGGGAATAACTTCGCAAATGACTCTTGAGGAGTGACTCGCCGCGGACCACGGTGCGCATTATTTTTTATAATCAACAGCGCTACACGAGGCGGCATTAAAACTCCTATCACACCGCTTCCTAGGATAAACTTTATTCGTTCATCCTAGGACGCGGTGAAAACAAACTTGAGTCAAACTTTGCAAAAACACTCTTACAGTACCTACACTTACAGTACTTTTACAGTACCTACTGGATTTATTCATAGGTAATATTCATATGAATTAAGAGTTTTTTATGAGACATCATATGAAAATTGTGTCCTTGACATCGATGTTGTTACAATTTGTTTACAAATTCTCTTCTTGTTATTACAAACGAACGTAATTACGAAGTTGCAAGAGTTAAATATTCCATAACTCTCAATATTACAAATGTAAAAAAATATAGATTTGATTGCGATATTTAGATGTTTTTCGCGAAACCGGCTGAACTTTTTTATATGAAATTTGATACATGAACAGTTCATTATCCAAATTACCACAGAGTAAACTTGTTCAATGAGATAGGTGGTATGATTTAACGACCGTTATCAATTTATGTTAAAACTGTCGTATGGTTTCTCAGCACTGTCTATGTCATTTTATTAATTATAGATATTTCATATTCTCTAAACTATGGCGCGGGTGAATATTTTAAATATACAAACCTTAAATTTTTAACACTAAATGAGACTAGGACGTATCAACAAACGAATCATAATATTTTAATCACGACATTTATGTGTTGCATACATGACACACGGGTTCTTGCCATGAACCAATCACATTCAAATAATCCCGAACTGATAATTATTAGCCGACGACTTTTACCGTTGAGCGGCTGAGGTATCAATGGATCCCGACCACTTTAGCGTTGGAAAAACGCCGGTCGGGACATCGGTTCATTGAAATGTGGCGGGTATGATGAACTTTGGATTACGCCCGACACGTGAGAAACCTGTTCGCGCTATTTTAGACGAACTATAGGGTCGTTGGAAAACACTCCGTCGTCAAATAGAACAAGATTCGATCATCTAATCCCGACCGTATAATCGTTCATTAAATGCACATCGTTTTTTCAAAGGAATATCCATTGCGACTGTGTATCAGACGGGCAAAACGATAATTGGTACAAGAAGCGAAATCAATCGATCGTGAAATATATTCTTTAATAACACGCCTGTGAAGCTGTTCAACCATATGTAGAATGTTTGTGTCTCAATTAGAACTCACTATTGTTACGATTAAAGTAATGATTGCAAAAAATTGAAAGATCGACTCGATTAATCCTTATCGATTATAGATTGGACTAATGAACTGTTTTTTTTTTAAACTCACGTTATGTTCGAATTTCAAACATAAGGGAATTCTCTTTGAGGCGCGACGCGCGCGACATTCGGCCGAGTGCTGCCTGCCAGATAAACGGACTGGTTTCGATATCTCAAAAAAAAGGGCAAAAAATTCTGTTGTTTTTTTTGTATGCATAAAATGCATATACGGGAAGTCGCTGCCGGTAATCTCGTATGGTAAGTGCAGTTTTGACTTTAATGTGTTAATAAAATTGTAACCGTTTTGTCGGCGAAACGGGGCCCGAGGTTTGTGTCGATATTGATTTCGTGCCGCGTAATAGCAGCGGATTAAGATGCGGCCGTGATTTCGACCGACTCCGTAATCTCAGACAGCATACTAAATGTAAAAAAATCGCCTCGCGGATATTTTTACGTTTAGTGTGTTGTCTGGGGAAGAGTTGTTACACTGTCATGCGTGTGTTGTGATAAAAACAATACGTTAAACAATTTCGCGCGAGCGCAAAACCCTTAGAACACTTTGCTCGACTCACCGAGGTTCGCAGTCATGATCTCCTGGTCTTTCGGCTTCTTTTTCCGGGGCCGGCCTTTCTGTCGCGGCGGTGGAGCGACTGCGCCGTTGAAGAACGGCCCCTTAGGGACGTCTGGTTCCACTGGCGCGAACTCCGGCGAAGGGTAGGGGGGGTAGTGCTGACCCGGCGGCGGCCCTGGGTATGGGCCCGGGCACATCTGCGGAGGCCCAGGCACCGCCATGTGGGGCCCGTAGTCCGGTATCGTTTCGTAATGTAGCCTAAGAGAAGGAGGTCGCGAATTATTTAGCTAGTACATCATTAACATTGAATCGAAGGCCTTTTTTTTAACTATTGGGTTAACATGATGTGAATTGGCAAAAAGAAATTTCAATGCATTTCACATTGAAATAATTAAACATCGAACCTACTTGGAAGATGCTTTATAACCTGTTAGCACAAAAACGAATCTTGCCACTTAAATGATTGAGGCCAATGGTCCACTGCCGTACTCAGTAAATCTAATGCAATACATCACCCAACTATTAGAGAATAGCAACACTAACATTGCTATTAATGTCTCTGTTTATAGTCAATCTCTTTTCTTCTGCTTATTTTAAATCTCTGTTTTTCTCACCTGCAATAGACTGCGGAGTCCCTTATGCCGAAAGTGTCGCCCTTAGTTAAGGGTGTGCTGCAGAGGGCGCAAGAGAAGCAGTGCACGTGGAACACCAGGTCCCTCGCACGCATCACCAGTTCCGATGCTGATATCGGTGTATTGCAACGGGCACAGCGCTTAGAACCGTATAATCTAAGAAAGAAAAATACAAAATTGAGAGTAAATTGATTGTTCACAAGTGGAGAAATAGAGTTTCGTTTCGTCGATTGGAAATGGATAAATGAACAGCAACTGAAGTGGTATACTAATAGTCAAAAAGAAATTTAAATTAGTACGCGTGAAACATAAGTCTGTATATGAATACGCAATGAGAGAACTTTGTACCCGTTTTATAGAGCCCATCTAGTAAGCTGAAATGTTATGTGATAATTAATTTTAAAGACATTTGCGGAAATCCAACATTTTTTTGGTATTTGTTAAAGAAACACATCGAAATAGATAGGCGAATAACATCGTCGTTTACGTTCAAGCTACTAATGTCAAACACTTCATTATTCAATTCATAAATGTCACTCTACTCTTTGAAGAAGACCGATTTCGACTAGGCAATCGCTAGTTAACATAATGTCAATGTCCTTCCGACAGAATCCGGCCAAGGCGCCCGAACTATAAGAGATCGACCAAGTGTGTCGAATATGATATAGTGCATAAGCATTTGCGCAGACACAGGTGCACTCACTCTTCCTTTTACTATAACCTTTCATTCCATACTATTTCCTTTTTATGCCCGATGGGACGGATGGCCGAAACGACCGGTGAGTGATAAGGCACAGAGGAAGGCACATTAAACCGACCTCTTAATAACGACTTCTCTAAGCCACCGCTACATGGCGTCGCCAAGGATCCGGAACCGACTTTTTACATACCCATCCGACGCATGGATCATTTTACTTTTCAGGCAATCAGTTGATTATCCCGTAATGCCCTAACCCAACTAAGAAACAACAACACAAAGTCATTGCCCTCTGCGGGTTTTGAACCCACGACCTCCGATTTGTGAGGCGCGGGCCTGTAGCACTAGGCCACGGAGGTAGTTTTTAGTTTACATAAAGCTATATCTAGAACATCCTCAATTTTGTCACTGACAAATTATTCACGTACTATTACTGTTTAACAAAATTCTTTAGGCGTGGATTTATATTGACGCCTATATTGATAGCGTCGCTTTCAAATCAAAATCACGTTACATAACAAAATACGCGCGCGGTTGAAACGGGAGCAAACAAACGAATCAGGTTATTTTTTTCAATGTCAATGACCAAACCGTACGTAAAAATCCATGGCGAGTTGTCAAGTGTCATACATTAATATTTACGGCCGGTTATGTGGGCCGCTTGTTTCGCATATTCGACGCTCATTGACTTAATCGGGGCAGGCGAATTTTATCATTACCATTACATTACATTTAAGTAGCGCTCGATTTTTAACCTTTCCCTTACTAACAATGTCAATTCGAAAGCTTGTTTGTCTGTTGCTTTGCCCTTCTGTACTATTTATATATACTGTTTAGCAGGCGCGGATCCAGCCCTCAAAAAAGATTGTGGGCACAGCCATCCAAAAGGCGGCCAAATGCGAGTTGGAGTAGGAATCTGCTCATGAACAATTATGGACTTACTTACGTTTTGAACGGTTTTTTGAGTTATTTTCGATCTTCAAATGATAACATTGATTACAAACTAAATTAAACATCATTTTACATCAAATAATTTTATCAAAAACTAATAACATGTCCCGACTTCACACGAGTGGACATTTATTTTTATTGCTATTTTACTGTGTGAAACTTTACCAGTTAGGTAGAACTAATGAATTGGGGTTGTGGGCATGCCCACAGTGCCCACAACGGTGGATCCGCGCCTGAGATAGTATAGGGCGCTAATGACACCTCTCTGATATGAACAATGCTCTCTAAAAGTTGTTTAGTATAGGAAATCTATTACTGAATAGTAAAAAAATGTTCTTCTCCCAATGTCCAGCACAAAAATATTGGTGAATTTTTGAATGAGGAAAGGTTCGAACCTGTGGAGACAACAATATTTTTAGGTTTAGCGGTGGATTAAAATCCACAGTGAGGCCCTCATATCGATGAGCTTGCGAGTATACTCAGCTCGCATATTTTATTTTTGCTATTTACATAGTATTATGTTTTATGCCGTAATGTTTTGGAGTAATACAGCGTCCATAAATATAATTTTCTTACTGCAGAAAAGAGCTATTTGTGCTGTCTATAAACTTAGTGAAGAGGTGTAAAATGGCGGGAAATTGCATTAACTTTTCTTTTTTTAAAATGTCATGTATTCAATAGCATTAAAATCACAAACAGTACAACCGAATATATTTTTACTACTACTTAATACATACGAAATCCGAAATCATTTTTCGACTTGGTTTAAGATATTAATTAAATTTCATGAGAATTGTTATTAATTATTTACAAATCAAAAAAAAATCCGAGTAATTTTCAAATAATAGAAATTTTTTTCTTGTAATTTTAAGGGCTCTGTTTTTAAAATTTCAATATACTTAAATCATTTTAATTTTATTTTCACTGTTTATTCACTGAGTTAAGTCCGTTGGGACGGATGCCCGATATGAACAGAGTATCAAGAGAAATCAGGCAGTAAAATTAAACCGACCTCCTCCTAGAACGCACGACTAGATGACATCGACAAGAAGACATTACTTTTCAGGCAATCGGGTGATTAGTCTGTAATGCCCTGAACTAACTCGGAAACATTAACACAAAGTCAGCCTTTGCTGGTTCGAACCCACGACCTCCACTTAGTTAAGCGCAGGCCTATACGACTAGGCCATGGATACAGTTAGTTTATTAAAGTATGAACAGTAGCTATATATTTAAGCGTATTTTATTCATAAACACTGCCAAAGGAATTTGATATAGATTCAAATTATTAACGACTTCCTTCAGGTGTTTGTTGTTGTTAATCAATTACGATTTAATTGATTAATAAGAATCTCAACAGCCGATTTGCATTTATAATTTTTTGAATATTTATAATAATTTATAATTATTTGAATATTATATAATATAATATAAGTAAAAAAAGGTTTAGGTTAAAATAAAAGTAAAATAAAGTCGGAAATATAAGAAAAATTCACTTTGTTATTACTATTTAAATTTTATAGACATCCAATCTGTAAATTGCGGTTTACAATACTGCGTGGTGGTAAATGAGACTGGTTGAAATGAAACTAATTTACGATTTTTATTTTAAATTCCCGAAGTTTCGAATACATACAATATAGGCTCCATGACGCTAGACAGATTGAGATGGTTTACGTCCTAATTTTTTAGTTGGCTACCCTCTAATCTTTTGATTATATGTTAAAGACCGGTTTATGCGATGAAATCCGTTATTTTAGCAATATGTAGTATTGGTACAAAATACAAGACGACATGTAAAAAATTATCTGGTTCGAATACAGGTCAATGTTTAGTAAATATACTTCAATTACATTTCAATTAGTATGTTTACACGAAATTGCGTTGTTACTGTGAGCACTTTAGAATAACTTTCAAAGACTATTTCTTTAGTTTATTATATAATTTTCGTTACAACATACTACCTATTAGGTCTATTGAAAACCAAGCGTAAATGATAACATCACTCTTGAAAATTATCAATTAACCTAATGTACGATTGGATGATAATATGTTAGAAGTCATGCATAAAAAAAATATTTTTCAATATTCACATTCAGCTTTTTTTTTAACGAATCAATCAAGAAAATTTTTGTCAGCGATGACCCAGTGGTTATAGCACGAAAAGTCAAGCGTGTAAGATCTGACGCAGTATCCTTGTGGCGCGCAGAAATTAATCTTTAAAATTTATTACACGACCAATAAAATTACCTACTATATTGATGCAAGGTGACAGGATTAAATTTATCATGTTTCGACTTTGTAAACAAGCAAAGCTCCTTTGTGATGTGTCAAAAAGAACCTCTTTTTCTATAGTATTTAAAAATTTTCATTGAGATCTAGTCAGAATCAAATCTGTAAATATACTTGAGTTTCTTAAAATAACAACCGAAAACATTTTCCCATCTGTAAACAGAACTAATTGTTAATTCCTTTAGATCCATTTGCGTTAAAGGAAAGTCCCGAGGCACTAAATAGTAAACAGTCCTTGAACTTCTTGACATTTATCTATCGTGTTCGATTTTCTTTTAATGAGTAAACAATAAAATAAGATAACAGGTCTAATAATATAAAAGAGATAGCTCGTGATAATTTACTGCTGAGGTGTTAAAGTCGTTTAGATTTTTTTTCATTAAATTAGCATCCGAGCCGGCAGAGTAGCAAATTGTTACTGTCCATCAACGTCCATAGACTCGTAAAATGTACAGATAGTATTTTGTAGTTGCGAGTCCAGACTCTGGGATGTTTCACACTTCTGCTATTAAAAATTGTTGAGTAGGTATTTAATCGCGGACACGATCTGTAAATCGGACCCCGACGGCAAATAACCAACAATTCGTTCGATAACGCTTGCACGTTTACATTCGTGATCCTCGTAAGATCTAGAAACTCGAATGGTTCTGTCACCAGAGGAAGCTTTATGTCGTTCTTAAAACTGATAATGCAGGCTGCTAAAACTTAAGAATTGAGCTCCGGTAACACAATTCATTGGACAAAATGCACGTAGTCGGCAATGCGACAGAAATAAAGATCGTATATGCCTAGGATATAAGATCGAGATAGATAACCAAAACCATTTGCGTACATTCTGTGGGCCTAACGCTTGATATAAACGGAACAGACTCGCTTTTTTATTAACATTTCAGTCGCGAACCAAGCAGTATTGTCGGCGTATAGAGCTAACTTAACCTTAGGTGTTTTTGGGATATCACTAGAATATCGCTTGAAAGGGGAGTTCTCAACTTTAAACCGAAATCGACGGTTTGACAAGTAGGCTCGTATGGTGGGTACGAATCTGTCTGGTAGCCCTAAGGAGTATGACTTGCATTTTAAGTCGTTGTGCCAAACTTTATCAAAGGCTATTGCGACATCAAAGAGGAGTAATCCTAGGTAGTAGTAGTAGCAATCGAGAAGTGTTTTTCGTTTGGAGCATCGTATGTGCTACATAGTAGATTTTCCCCATTGAACTGAGTAGATTGATAGTCCAGCAGTATGTCCTGGGCTTACTTGGTTTAGGGATGCCGATAACACTTGCTTCTTTTCGCGCATCTGGGAAGGTATACCGGCGAAGGAGAGCTTTAAATATGGCCACTAAAAGGCATAAATATAGTAAGTGATATTAATCCAAAAATGTGGTTACTCCGATTGACTGCTTAATCGCGAAAAAACTTGTGCTTTGAGTTGGAAAACTACAAAAATGTGCGGAATAGTTTCTTTCGGGCGCGGTAAAACCACAGAGCATATAATCAATTTGTTTCAGTTTTTTTCGTTTTAGTTGGATACAACCAGATTACTTATTTTTGCGTGCCAAACTTTTCGATATATCGCTTAAAACAAAACTATGCATAATTAGGGAGAACTCAAAAACTACTCGTCAAATTTCGCTAAAATGTATATGGCACAAGACAAGCACCGGCATTCAAATATAATAAAAATTATCAAAATCGGTACACTCAGTAAAAAGTTATGAAGTAACACACAACTTTTGGGTGTGGTGGCCCTACGGTGGTAGGGCCACGCAGCCTCTCCTACTGCTGATTGGCTGGCTCGAACCGGATAAGTACCATGACCTCACAGAAAATCGGCTTAAAATGGAAGTGTTTTTGCTTCCGCGTTTCGTCCGATGAGTGAGGTGGCTGGTGGCCCAACCCCTTCCATTCTCTCCCTTCCTCCCGCTCTCTCTATTCCCCTCCACCCCTACCATAATCCCTCCCTCTTACTCCTCACCCTACCCTCTTTCAAAAATTACCCCCTTAAAGGCTGGCAACGCATTTGCAAATTCTTTTGCAAGTGTTCAGGAGCGGCGGTTATCGCTTACCATCAGGTGAGCCACTTGTTCGTTTGTCAGTTCACTCCATAAAAAAAAAAATAAAGAAATACAGTCGAATTGAGAACCTCCTCCATTTTTGAAGTCGGTGAGAAATAACAATAAATTAATAAAATTAATTTGAATTAATAAAATAACAAAAGCTTTAAAATTAAATTAATGCTTCGCCAACAAGTAAGTCATGGTGTTGCCTTTATTTTACGTGGTTTTTATTTACGGAAGTAGTAATGTACTATTGCTAAAGAAGACTTTAAGTGAAATGTCTAAGAAGGTATATAAAAAGACCTTAAAATGACTTAAAACATCCAGTGGATATAATTTTTGAAAAACGATTAATTAGTGTTTTGTCAATAGCAAGCAACAGAAAGATTTTTCAACTAACTTAATAATAATAATATTAATTGCGCCTATAAAGTAGTATAAAATTTTAATAATTTTAACAAAGGTGAAAATATTAGGGCAAAAGGATGCGGCTCAGCATAATCCGACACGGAATAAGTATCCCGCACAGTGCTGATTTTCAGCCACACCTTTCTCCCTGGGATGATATACGGGAGTGAGGTGTGACTACCCCATTGCCAATTATAATGTTCAAGCTTAGATTTACTAATGATTTGTTGTTATTTTACAATAAATTGGGATTAAAAGCGGAATTACAAAAAATTTAAATTAAATAGTAAATAAAAAAATTAAGCGAAAAATAAAAGAACAGAATAATTAACACCACCACCATTATTAACCTTAAAATCAAATAAGAAACGAGCATTAGTCAAATTTTATAATTGCGATTGTTGAGAAATTTAATTGATTGTGAAGACTGCTGCGTCAGATGCGCGCGCGCGTTTGTGTGTTGTTTGTATGTATGTGTATTTGTGAAGCAGATCTAGTACTTTCCTTCTTACCTAGTATTCTCCTTTTAACTTATCAATAGAAAATAATTTATTTCGACATCTACTTTTTGAAATTAGAATCACTACTAAGTTCTTCGTAAGAATGAACCTTTTAGGTCAACTTATGTAGGGATGAAACGATACTACCAAAGTATCGATACTTTTACTCGGTACGGTATCGATTGTAAAGTATCAATACTTCATTGATATCAACTGAAAAGTATCGATACCTACTTGTATCGATAGATTTATTTTGTAGAATTAAGGATAAGATAAGAAACTACTAGAAAACAATACAAACAAGAAACACACAAAAAGAAGGTTACGAAAAGAAACGGCTGGTTTTGTGATTTTCTCAGTTGTAATGAAGTATTAGCGGTTCAAATCGTTATGTAATTTTCATAAAACTTTTTACTCTTTTGTAACGCAATTCTTTCGAAGATGGATTATTGGATGCAGATCAGACTGAAGTATTGAGTATAGACTGTTGATGTAGGAGGCACAAGGGAAATTGGGGGTTATTTTATTGATTAGACTGCGGTGGCGTCACCACTAGTTTCCTTCTTTTTTCTGAAATTATTGAAATTTATTGAGCTTCAATGACGCCAGTGTGCAACATACTTTTTAAATCTTGCACTTGTGCCAAAGTATTAATTATTGTATTGTAGATAGGATTTGAATTGGTACATTTACATTGAAATGTTATTATCATAAGGTGCAATATAATCAGAATGGCTTTTTAAATGCTTATGCAAATTAGAAGTATTGCCACCATTAAATATGAAATTAACAATTAATTAAAAAATAACCGACGACTGGTCAGATTCTTTTATCTCTATACAAACACAAACTAGTCTACCAACTGTGCAAAACTTGTATGCACCCAATTTCTCTATTTAAATGCTGGTGAAAGAAGTATTCAAAAAGTTGGATCAATATAAATAATTTTGGTTATTATAGCCTTTTTGTTGACACAATAAAGTAAATTTGTGATAATGACATATTGATACGAGTACTTTAGACCGATACCTATTTGTACTCGGTTGTAAAGTATCGATACCAACAATACTTGGTATCGAAAGAAAAGTATCGAGTAAGTACTGACTTGTATGTAGTCATATCGTTATCCCTAAACTTATGTTAGTAACACTAGTTTTTTTATCTATATATGTCAAACGTAAACAACGTCAATTCATAAACTTGGTTATGCTTTTATGTATCGTTTGTTTGAATTAAAGTAGTATTCCAGGATTTTTTTTAATAGATCCCCCATTTAAACAATTGATATAATTTTTTGGTATTACTTTTAATTAATATAATTATGGAAACAATTTTAGAACAGCAAAGAAGTTACCATGAGGAAAGAGAGCGTACTATGGACGCTATGGTAAAGGAAATTTTACACAAGAAAACAGGAGTAAGTTAATTTTAATGCAATCATAACGGTAATGTTAAAAGCCACATTATATTTTTTATTACTTTAATTATTTAGGATTAATTTCTTTGTAATTGAAAGGCTAACCAACCATTGCTTATAGCAATATTTATAAAGTAATTTTCGAAATGTATGGTTAAAGGTTTTTGAAATGAAAAATACTTTAGTGTCCCGTATGACAGATAAATGATCTATGATTATAAATCACTTGTATATGAGTTGTAGATTTAAAATTTATTAATTAAACTTTAATAATTTAGTTTAATAAAACATTGAATTGAAAATGTTCTTCTGACATAACTTTTCAGCACAGAGAATCTATTAATGGGGAACATAGACTGAAGAATTTGCATGATGTAAGTACTTTATATTTATTAAAATGTATCAAGTACCATAGTCAGGGGTGTATAGGCACGCAAACAAACTTTTCAGTCAAGTTTTTGAATAACTTAATACAATTTGACATTACTAGGGTTTTCTAAGCATCTCCAGCTGGTTAATCTATAAGCAAACTATTCTAAAAATTACGTCGATTAAAGTTTTGTAAAATGTATGATGTCCCTGTTTATACTTGACCTGGGGTGGGCAGGAACAGAACAAAGGTGAATAGGGATAAAGGCGTAGAATTGTTGAAAAATTATTTAGGTCCTTTTATTTTTATTAAACACATCAAGTAAAGGTTTCATCATAATTGATTATTTAATATATTACACAATGACACTCCTTCTAACAAGTGCTCTAATTCTTGAAAATATTCTTCAAATGTTTCACTGGATACTATAGGGTGGGCCAAAAATTTTTGCAAATAGCAACACTTGATTTCTCCAAAACCGTGAGAGCAAAGGGCGCGCGGGTGGC
>DWHO01003201.1:0-12274 GCA_018247575.1 Eurytides lysithous rurik | reverse complement strand
AAAATTAGAAATAATCTATTACATAAATCTTATTATACTGTTCAAGAGCTTCTGGTAGACCAAAATGCGTGGAATTTTAAGCCGAGACCTCGTTTACCTGATAGGTGAACTCTTTCTCCACTTCCTCGTAAATCTTCTCCAGCAGCGCTTGTCTCTCCGACTCATATTTCATTTGGTGGAGGTGTTCTAGGCGTTCAGAACGAGTGACTGTTGAAAAAAATTTACAATTAAATAAACTAACTGCTCGGATAGCATAGTGGTTTGTGTGATCACTCTGCCAACTAATAGCAGTTGGCAGAGTGATCACACAAACCACTATGCTGTGTTGTGGGTTCGATCGACACACGAAAATTAGTGTTATCGACATATGGCTATGCTGTCACTTCATGATTGTTAAGACTTATTCCTTAGTGCATAAGGCGTTTGTAAAGAAAAATAATGGCGAAATTAATTACCACAACAAGGGAAACCACTTATGATTTATCATTACTCTGACAGTTATTAAACAACTCATCAATCATGTGGTCTATACAGATTCCGTCCCTAAATAAGTAATATTGCTATGTGTAGCTAGTAATGTTTCCAGAGAAATGTGAAATTAAAACGTGATGGAAACATGTAAATTTATTTCATCTAACAATTTTATGTGATGTAAATGTCACATCAATTAGGCCCCATAGAGAACGGTCGATTAGAATTATCGTCGTCTATCGGATTTTAATCATTTTTTATTTTTGGATTTTAGTCGTATTATTTTATTTTTAGTGGCAACACACGTCAAAGATTTTGTCGTCAACCTTTAGTGGCGCGATTACTTCAACTACCTCATGACAAATACCTTAACTTAACGGATAATAAGGGCTTGTTATTCACATTGTTGTTAAAGAAAGATGTATTAACATATTTTTTTATTAAACTCAATGGTGAGACAAGGAAGCTATCCAGAGATAAGCGCCATGCCTGCCCATAACAGTACAAAGTTTTGGACTATCTTGTTCTTCCAACCAAAGAAAAGCGCGAATTATTGATCAACAGTAGTATAAGTGGTAATTGTGGGCCATCTAAAGGCCGGTAATGTAAAATAGTCATACAACTGAAATACAAAAAAGAATATAGAAAGCCTTTTTGCCTGTTGCTCACGTATACTTTTTTATTTGATTTATTAAATTTTTCACGTATTTTTCTGATATTTGGAACTGTTAATTTGCAATTAGTCGTTTTATTTCAAAGTTTCTATTTTTTTACATGGCAAACAAATCATAATTTTCTCAAAATATCGTAACACCAAATAATGAACTGGAAACTTACCAGTACTTCCATCGTCGAACTTCTCAACGTAAAGCGTCGGGTACACTCGTGTGATGAGGGCGCGCAATTTCGACACTTTCCCGCCATCCGGCTGCACGGATGACAGCGGCGTCAAGATGGCGGCGGCGCCAAAATGGCCTAGCCGCGCGTCCCAACGGGCACGACGCGTTGAATTGCCGAAGATTTTTAAACGCACGCGCGACATGTCCTGTGGCGACAAAAGAGTGTGTATAATAGTAAAATTCCACATTCAAATGCAGTCAATACATGAGACCGTCGTTATCAAATTAAATAAAAAATATATATTTATTCAAATAGGCCTTTACAAACACTTATTACAGAGATTAAAATTGGTAGGGCTGTCATCTTCCAACCTAAATTGTAAGAAAATTAAGAAAGATGTGAAATTGGTTCAATGCAACTAATTGATATACGGGATAACACACGGAATTCATAAACGGGATACGAACCCTAAAAAATAATGAACTCATCTTATTCTTATGGAGTAGGAGGTAGGATATTCGCAATATCAAAGAAATTGCAAATGCGACCTTTTAGTAGGAAATCGGGAGAGGGATAGAGGGGTAGAGAGGAAGTGGAGTGAGGAGGATGAGGAGTGGACCACCGGCCCTCACTCACCGGACGAAACGCAAAAGCACCAACACTTTTTGTTGTTCAGGGGTTAAAAGTGAAGCAATTTACCTCCCACGGGGCCAGTCCCTGCTCGCAGTTCAACAGTTCGGCGCCGTGTATTGCCAACTTGGTGCCAACCGCTATCTTCTGGTCGCGGACAAGTTTCACCAGCATCTGGTCCAAACACGCCCTGATGCAGTACCAACCGTCACTCAAAAGCAGTTCCAGGTTACTCGTGCCTGTTCCACTGTAAGAGTAAAGTAACAGTCAATGTAGTATATTATTGTTAAGGATATATAGAGGGTTCACTGCGAAAACCTGCATGTGCATTTTTTTTTCTAAAAACTAACACATTAATTAACACACACACAACACAAAAAATACTTACTTTTTCGTGCTTCATATACTGGTAGCACCGAAAAAGTTATCCCATGGTAAAAACAAACAAAGAAACCAATCGGCCAATACTTGATCGGTGCAGCTATGCAAAGGCCGTTATTAACTAGTTTTCTATGAAAGTTAGGCCCAAAAAACCTATAAGGATGCCAAATTTGGATTAATCGTTCCTACTTTTCGTATACAAAAATATAATCTTCAGTATATGTCCTAACTTGTGTACTACTCAAGTATGTAACACCGACTGAAATTTTAGCATATTAATAAGTGAGTGAGTAAGTGCAAACTTTGAAGACTTAATATCTTGAAAGTAAAATTATTGCATTAAACAGGTAATCGCAGTAAACGATCTATTTAGGTTTTTTAAAATATATATTGTGGCAAAACGAGCAGGTCGCGCGTCTGATATCAAGCGTTAAGTCTATCCACAATAACATAGTGCCGCACTAAACTCGCCTGACCCCACGCTGCGCAAAGACACTGAGAAATTTTATATGTTATATCTCTATGGCCCAGCTGGCAACATTGCTCTTCAGTAGTAGTTTCATTACTGCTCATACTTATGCTACATATGTGGCAATACAGTGTTGCCTGATGGGACGGTTTATCGACCCGACCGGAGACAGATCAGGCGCAGAGGCGGTGAATGTTACGCCGAATGAAACCAACGACTTAAAACGACTCCTCCAAGCCACCGCTAGATGGCGCCGACGAGAAGCCGAGACCAACGTTTTACATGCCCGTCCGATGCATGTATCATGTTACTTTTACAGGCAATCGGGTGATCAGCACTTAATGCACTAATCCAACTAAGAAACAACCGCACAAAGTCATTGCCCTCCGCGGGATTCGAACCCACCACCTCCGATTTGTAAAGCGCGAGCCAATACCACTAGACCATGGAGGCAGTGACAACACAGTACCACACAGATGGCACTGAGCAGCGCTCATCACCCATTACACTAGCAACATTGCCCTCCACGCTTGAAGACAATAGTGCTTACACAGAAATGCTTGGCAGTAGACTGACAATGCATGCACCCCTCTAGGACTTGACCAGAGTTCTATCACTTAGAGATGGAGATTAGGTGAAGAGACAAAGCCGTTAACCCAACCTAGGTGATGAGGTTTAGCTATCTTTCAATTAACATATTACATGCGGGTATTAACTTTTACGGCGACTGATCGGTCGGACTGATCTGCGGAAAAGGTACTTTTACCGTTTACATAAAATGGTGGTTATTGTCTTGTAAAGTATTAACTCTGCGCTCGAGGCCTACAAGTGATAATGATTATATTCGCATTTTCTTTCTGCAACAACATCCTTATATTGCCCGAGTTATGTATTCATATTGTACGAGATGCCCCGCATGTAATGGGTTAAGAGAAAATCATCCAAATTAAAACGACTCATTTTTTTGTACGGAAATGAAAGGTTATAATATCGACTGGATACGGACCTTGCAATCGTAACTCCGTCCCCGTAAATTTCTATGACGAGTAAAATCATTGTCTTCGTGGACACATCATCCTTCTCTAACAGCTTTCGTAGAGCCGGCCTTTGAACATTATACAGTTCTCTATCATATCTGTATTTCAACTGCCGCAACACATTTTTCGCCGTACATATTCCGCTCAATGTATTTTTAAACGTTTTTTCGTAGTTTATCAATTTGAAAATTATCAATTTCAAATGATTGTCCAGCCATCCATCGGGCACTAGTTTGTTATTGATTAACGATAAGAAATATTTCTTTAAGTCTTCTGTCGTCCACGCGACTTCAGATAACTCATTTCTTTCATTATTAAATTCGAATTGCAATACTGTGTCGTAATTAAAATTGACTATGTATGGATCTACATCATTTAGAATGTGGTTAAACTTCTCCATGTTTCTCAAATCTTTCAACGTGTACTTTTTAATTTTCTTATAATTCTCATCAAATATCAAAACTGCTGTGGTATTTTGATCAGGCTCAGTTCCAACACGTTTATGAGCTACTGCTGTTATTTCATTTTTGCATGGAACTTCAAACCTTCTGCGCTTTTTAGGTCGTGGGCATGAAAGTATTGGGCTCCCGGATCTTTTTGATTTATCAGTTTTACTATCACGGAAATCTTCCGTGTACATGCTTACTTCGAAGTTATTTAAAGCCTGGCTGTCAAGTAGTGTTTCCGTGTCAATTTTCTCTTCGCACTTAACATCCGTTTTTTCAGGAATAATTTGGGGAAGTTTAACAACTCTATTGTTTTGATTAATATCGAAGATTTGTTTACACTTATTTAAAGCTTCTTGAGAAAACTCGACGTTTTTGTTATTAGCAGTTTTAAATAATAGATTAGGAGTATGATTTTTTGTACTCGGATAGTCATGACTTCTCTTTAGGCTTTTTATCGGTCCATCTTCGATAACTACACCATTATTGATTTTATTTGATTTGTTAATTTCTTCAAACTCTAAGTCTTGTAGTAATTTCTTGCTCAAAGCCAATGCTTTATCAGAAACTTTTACCTGTTTATTGCTAGCTGTTTGAAAACCAACAAATAATTGATTTCGAGACCTATCCAATTTACAGTTGATATTATCTATACAAGGTTTCTTCTGTGATAAATTCTTAAATTTTACATCTTTATCGGTGTCGTTGAAAGTTGTCGTACCACTGCCTGCATTTTCTTTGTAAATGTTTATTTCTTCATATTTAAAATTAAAGTCCATGTCTTGAAATAATGATTTACTTTTAGCCAAAGATTGACTTGACACCTTTATTTGTTTATCACTAGCAGTCTGAAAACCTCTGAACTCTTCGACAGGCATATTTTGAACTTGAAAGTGTTCATCGTTTTGGTGAAATTCAAAATCTTGAAGTAATATTCTAGACTTTGCCAACGCTTGATCTGATATTTTCACTTTTTTATTGCTAGCCGTACGAAAACCCTCAAATGTTGACGGAACTGATTTTTTTGTACTTCCACTATGTACGTCATTTTCAGGCAAGCACATTTCATTATTAACGTTTGTAATATTTTCACTTGGAATTTTTTCAAAATTATCTCGCAAATTATTATTTTCTTTATCGTTTGGTACTATTTTATTATCCCCATCATCGCCAGTATAAATATCTCTAAAAATATTTTTCGCCTTGGACGAGGCAGTATCTGATATACCAATTGATAGATTATTTGCGGTTTTAAATCCTTGGAATTTTGTGTTCCATTTTTTGCCAAATTCTTCAACGTTGTTTAAAATAGAAATTTCAATTTCTTCAAATAATTTTTTGCTCTTTATTAAAGCTTTTGAAGATATTTTTACTGGCATATTACTTGCTGTTTTAAATCCACAGGAAGCGAATCTTTCAGATTTTTCCATTTTAAGAGTCTTTAAACCATCAAAGGTATGGACATTATTTTGAGATGATATATCTTTGGATTGAACCATCATCTCATTGACATTTTGATGACTAGTTTCATCTATGTCATGTTTGAATGCATCAACATCATTGTCGGAATCGGAAAAACTAAAATCTTTCATTATATGTTTGGTTTTTGCCAAAGCATTATCTGATATAGTTATTTGTTTATTACTTGCAGTTTTAAAACCTGCTAAAGTTTGTTTTGTCTGCTTATCCGATTGATCGTCATCGCGAGATTTTTCAGTAACCGCATCTGTTGCTTGGTTATATCTCGGCTTTTTTCTTTCAATGCTTTTAAAATTTACCTCGTCATCTTTAGTGCGTTCAATATCGGAATCTATTAGTTCATTTTCGAATTCTTGTATAATGTTATGGTCATCCAATTGAATTTCTTCCGACATTGCTTTCTGGTTATTATACATCTTTATTATGTTATTTGGCGCTACAAGTGCATTTAAATTGTCTTCTGTTCTATTAATATTTTCTGGTAATTTCTCATAAAATTTGTTATCTACATCAATATCTTTGAACACTTGCTGACATGTTGCTAAGGCTCTTTCAGAAAATTTAATCCTCTTATTACTTGCTGTGTAAAATTCAGGTAAACTTTTATGTAGTGGTTGCTTTTCTAATTTTCCTAAACAGTTAGAAAAATTATCTCTGCTATCTTTATCAGGATACACACTGTCCTCGACTTTAGTCTCTGTTACATCCTCCAGCTTAACCTTACGTGTGTTAACATCTTTGGTTTGGTTGTGTTGGTTTGTTTTCTCTAAATTAGATTTACTCTCTGTATCAAACTCTTGATTTTTTAAAATACCTTCACTAGATTCAGTATTTGATACACTTAATTTTAAATTATTATTGGTACAATTAATATTACTATCTAATTGATTAACTTTAGCATCACACATTTCTACTAATTCTGTTAAAGATGGTTTGAAAGCACTACTGTCTAAACCTTCTAAAAGGCTTTGAGCTTTTGAGAAAGATTCAGCACTTATTTGTATGGATTTATTACTAGCTGTTTGAAAACCAACATATATGGTTTTATCAAGAACCTCTTGATGATTGTAGAAAGAAGTTTCCAAAGCACATGTCAATGGCAAATCTTCATAAATTAGTTCTTTATTATCCTCTTCATCACTACTGAATAATATTTCATCCTCAAAATTTTTGTCAATTTTTATATCAGTTGGCTCAGAAGGCTTTTCAACTAATGTCCTATCAGGAACTTTAAAGGAGACATTTTTTATTTTATCAGTAATGAACTTGGGTGATTTAGGTGTACATATTCTCTGTTTAAAACTTAGAATAGGACTTGGTGATCTATCTAGTTTCTTGAGTATAGGTTTTGTAAATCCACCTAGGTACAATTCTTTATTAATTATCTGTGAATTAATAAGTTGCTTTGCTACTTCTAAATCATCATTCTTTTCTACAATGGGAAATGCTAATGTTTCAAAATTTTCAAAAGTATCTAGTGTGCAAACCAATGGAGATGAACTATTTGTCAGACTCAAGGGTTTTATATAATTTATAACAGGGCTAACATTCATAATGTTCTCAGTTTCATCTGGATCGCTTACTGCAATATTTATATGTTTATCACCATTTTTCTTTCTTACGTTTAATTCAATATCTCCATTGTCTAGGAAAATATTTGAACTATCTCTTCCATCCTTTTCAATGATAATATTTTGCTCTAGGAAAGAATTCTCAAATTCTTGTGTCATTCCTTTTGGTGGCAATATTTTTTCAGCATTTTCAAGAATATTTATTAATTGTGTATCAGACACACACTGTGTTTCAAATTTGTTTACACCAGTATGACAAAGCTGAGGCGGCTGCAAGTAAAATAAATTTATCTTACCATTATATTTTTAAAAAAGGTTAGACTAAAAATACTTGATTGCTAATATTGAAATATTTTTGCCATTATTAATACTACTACTAAAACAATTGCTATATTGGAATAAGAAAAATGGTAAAGAACCATTTATAGTATTTATTACCATAGATTATATTTTTGATATAAATAGCTGAAATATAATTTTTTTTACAATGTTTGTTTGAGTATTAACATAATTATTATTTTTTATATTTATTTATTTAATAAACTTTACAACAATAAATATTCATAACATAAATGTTAAGAATTGAGTGATAAATTTATTGTTTTAGATGTTTACACTCCTATTATCAAGCTTCTAGTTTGGTCTAATAATTATTTATCATACTTTGATTATTTAGATATATTTGAAAGTTTAACTATAAAACTCGAACAAAAGCTTGTCATGTCAATCAATCTAATACATTTTATATTATTTATTAATACTACTTATATTTAATACTAGATTAAAAAAAATACACTTACATTTGTAACTGACAATAAATTCACTGGTATCAGTTTAGATTTGTTGTAATTTTTAAGATAATTAATTGAATTCAAATATTTTCTTGGATTATCAGCGGTCTGGTACGCTTCTAATTGCTTAGATATATTAGATAAAACATCTTTTGAAGAATATTGAAAATCAACAAAATTGACTGTAGGATTTGAAGCCTTTGCGTCGTAAATCGGTAAAAGTTTTCTTAAATTACGACGCTCTAGCGCAGTTTCGAATTTTTTAAAAACATCATCGTATTGATCCATTTCAAAATGCACTACATATTCACATATTCAACAAAATAATAAACCTGTTGTGTATGTTGTCAAATAGTTTGACAGATATTTCTTATATTGTCAGTTTTGATTTTTACGTCAATGATCAAATATTTAACTTATAACTTTTTTATTTTTCAGTAAAAAAAAATAATCATCAATGAAAACTAATATTTTCCAACACTTCAATGGCTGTAGAACTGCATGATTTTTTTTTATGGTCTAATGGTGGATGTTAATCCAATTACTTTTACAGTTTCTTCATAAGGCATTCTCGAACAGGTAGCGTGAACTCAGGAGAAACATAGCAGCTGGTATCTAACGACGACATGGTGATAATGTCTGTTGTAACACAAGGTGAATAATACGCCTCATAATAAAAGTAAGGCTACTCTGCGTGAATCGCAGTTATTATTTAGTAGTGAAACAAAATGTTTTATGGTTAACATTCAAAATGTATCTATTTAATACAACTTAATGTTTTCTGCAAGAATATTGCCTATAGACAAGATGTTTGTAAGTAATCAAGTCTATCCAGACTCAGAAGTTCTTGAATAAAACAAATAAATATTTACTTCTTAGTGAATCGTACTACTGTACTCGGCGTGTAATGACCAGTGCGTCTCATAAAGACTGCAAGTCCTAAGTTATCTTTTGAAATAGACGACATGGATCTAGGTGCTATCATCGTCTCCCAAGATAATTTTTTTTTATTTTGGGCTTCGAATTTTTGAAAGAGGGCGGGAAAAGGAGTGTGAAAGAAGGGAGAAGAAGAGAGAAAGCCGAATGAGGAATGGAGAGGATGGTGGCAGATAGGGAGGGGACTGAGAGAGGGAGGGAGGGGGATAGGCCACCCCACTGACCGAATGAAACGCGGAAGCAAAACACTTCCACTTTACGCTGATTTTCTGTGAGGTCGTGGTACTTATCCGTTTCGAGCGGGCCCATCCAGCAGCGGGAGCAGCTGCGTGGCTCTACCACCGTATAAAGTTACAGTAACAGACCTTCAAATATATTATCGACTAAATACCATTGCGGTCCAATTTTGACCATACTGCTGGTAGCTGTACAAACCATCAATTAACGTGTGGTTTAATGGGACCTTCCGATGCCGGGCTATCTGGGCTATCGCCGTTGGTCCGGTATTATATCAAGTGAACACCTATATAAAGGAATACGGTTTACTTTACACAAATTTTCCAAAAACATTTATAGTAAAAACAATGTAGTTATTTTTTCTTCAATGATTCCTATTTATAATCTGTATTTCTTATTTATTTTATATTATCTATAACTTGCGGTCCTAAGTCGCGAGTACTTATCTTTTAGTCTAACTTAAATAATAAAGATAGTTCTGGAAGTGTATACAATTCAACATATTCAATATTTATAAACAAGAATAGCAGTGCTTGGTGATTGTTAAAAATGGTGCGTAACCTTAATTTTTATAATAAAACATTCTGTTGGCGTCAAAAATGGCGGTAACATAAAGGTTATGTTTCATTTTTCAGTCGCATACAATACTACTAGTTCAACCGGGTCCTAGACCAGAAACCAGAACGTATTCCGATTATGAAAGCGTTAATGACTGTATGGAAGGTGTTTGTAAAATATACGAGGAGCATTTGAAAAGGAGAAACCCCAATACGCCAACGATCACCTACGATATTTCTCAGTTATTTGACTTTGTTGATCAGGTATTGAATTTTTCTAGTTTAAACAACTTCTGTAAACGTCATCAATTTTAAACCATCAAAGTAGTACCCAGACATTTGTGAAGTAAACATTGTGAAAACAGTATGTAAATCTTTTAATATGTTCTTTCTCTTCAGCTGGCGGATCTAAGTTGTCTAGTATATCAGAAATCGACGAACACTTATGCCCCATACAACAAGGATTGGATTAAAGAAAAAATATATGTTTTATTGCGTCAAGCAGCTGGCCAGAGCGACTGAAATTGGACTTACCCAGTTTCAGCCGCTCGTTTTGAGTTTTTCGTAAAATATGATTGCTCATATGCTTTGTGTAACCTCATAGGTTTAAAGCAATTGAGACCTCACGCAGTTATAAATATTACGTGATGGGTTTTACGGTAACTATAAACAAATCTGAAACTATTATCAGCATTTCAAAGGAAAAGGCTTAGAATTTTAAGTACTTTCTCTTTAAAAGTACACAGATAATTTCAAAAGAATATTTTTCCAAGCCCCATGACACATGTGACTAGAAAATCTTTCATATGATTAGTGTGATTTTCTTGTACATAGATGTAATTCTTATATTGTTTTGTGTTTATTGCCATATTTTTTCTTATTTTCACTTAGTATGGCAAGACACTAAAACTCTTGTTTATGTTTCTTTAAATCTGTTGAAAGAACATGCCCTGAAAAAATACCCATATAATTTTGATAATTTGATCTGAACTAATTTCAACTACACAACTACTCACATAGTATGGATCATTTTAAATTTGTGTAATATGTGTCAAAATATGTAAAACCTAAACAAAGGCTTAAATATAAAGGTGTTTACATCATAAGCTGTTCTATAATTTTAAGAATAAAAATTTAATGCCGTATGTAGACCAGGCAAACAAATAGCAACTTCTAAAGAGGTGATCTTAAATAGTAATTTAATACTTGTTGTGTTCACTTTCTATTTTCCAGTGTTCAAGAACAGATATATCCTGCTCTTAGATGTTATGATGTTGTCATATTACATGTGGGCCATTACTACTAATAATTTAATTGTTTATGAGTTATCATGGGCAAAAATAATATGAGGATGTTATTGCAGAAAGAAAATGCAAATGTAATAATTTATTATTACTTGTAGGCCTAGATCATAAAGCGTTCATACTTACCAGACAATAACCTCCGTACTATGTAAATGGTAAAAATATCTCTCCCACAGATAACAAACAGTCACCGTAAAAAGTATTCCCTTCCCACATGTAATGTTTTAATACAGTTATAAAAATTCATTTTGTTCTGTACAATGTCTGTTAAAGATAAAAAGTTATAGTGTAGCTTAAATTTCAGAGTGTATTTTATTAAGAGGATAAATTTTACAACACTTGTTTGTATTAAGAAAATTTTCAGTGTGATGTTTCGTATTTAACTAATCATAAAAGTTTAAGTAAAAATAACTAAACAAGAGGATGGAAATAGGTACACTTTTTAATGCAGTCCATTTTGTAAAGATCTAAAAGTATTAATTAATATTATATTTTTTTAGTTACAGCCTTTCTAAAATAATGTGGTAACTTGCAAGACCATTATTCTGTGAGACAACCAAATGATTGGGTGTCATAATAAATAATGTAATAAGACTTTTCTTTTCTAGATTAAATAGATATTGTGTCTATTTAAGATGTCTTCTTGTTGGAAACAACTGAAAACACATTGATGTGCTATCTATCTTGTTTTGTTAATATATTCTTTTTGTTAACTGTAATGTAATAAGTTTACTAAATAAGACCATTTGTAATTGAAACACTTTTGTCTTATTGCTCTCTCTTTATGAAAAAGGTTTTGGTGCAGAGACATTCATAAAGATCCTTCTGTTGATCTGGCACTTGCCGCACAAGACAACCCTCTTCTATACGAACAGACATGCTCTAAATTTGGTGCTCTTTGTTGTAGTAGTTAGCTCGCTGGATTTAAGAGCTTATACAATAATCCCCCCGTAATATAACACGGTACTGTTATAACGTATTTTCATATTATACCGGAATACTCCCTCCCCCTTTCACTTCTCCTTAAAGGCTGACAACGCATTTGCGGGTTTTATATTGCTGCAAATGTTCATGGGCGGTGGTGGTCACTTACCATCAGGTGAGCCGCTTGCTCGTTTGTCAGCC
>DWHO01003200.1:0-12275 GCA_018247575.1 Eurytides lysithous rurik | reverse complement strand
TGCCTAAAGGCATTAAGTCCGCCCATTGTAATTTCCTTTTGGTTTTTGCAATAAAGAGTAAATAAATAAAAAATAAATAAAACCTTATTTGTTAAAAGCTATAAAATAAAAACCAAACATTTTTTAATCTTTTATCATTTAAAAGTTGACTACATTAAGTTTATTATAAAATACTTCAGGAAACATTAAAAATTTATTTAGAAATCAGTTAGACGACATCCTATCACATATGATAAGCGAAAAAGTTTGGCAAACCCTTTTTACAAGACCGACATTTATCTCTGATAATCTATCTTATGACACTTTTAGATTATTTATGAACAGTACTTTTTAAGCTATCATTTAATGTCTGCATACATATACACGACTTTTTTATTTGTAGCCTTCACTTTTGTCTTTAATTGGGAGCCTTGTAGTTGACATAGGAGATTACTCTGGAAGTTAAAACTTTGATATGCTATGAAAGAACAAAGTGATGTAGTCTTTAATATTTCCTGCTCGTTCATGAATGTCTACAGAAATTCCGTATATAAATAATTTAAAGTTCAGCTACGTCCTTCAGATTCTATTTTTTATTCACACATTTATGTTTTACATTGAATGTATGCAGTAAAATGTTATGTTGGATAGCTCTGCATACCCCTTGAAGGCAAAATTAGGGTTGTATAGGCCGTGAGATTTAAAAAGCTCGTACATTTCGTGGAGTTAATGTTGACTGAACTGGTTTAAATCCGTTCAAGTAGATCCTGCTTAAGAATATTGATTAAATAGTTAAATGCATCATAATAAACAATTATTTGTTTGATTAATTTTCTTATGTAATTTTATCTGTAAATACAACAAGTAGCGTATATTTAAGTAAAAGTATGAAAACACTGTTTCTTGCTCAACAGTTACTTAATATTTTTTTCTTGACCATGCATTAAAATATATTTTTCTATTATTACAACTCGCGCTATTTATATGTGACAATAATGACATCATAAATATAGCGTTCGGAACGTAACGCGTGAAGCCTCATCGATCACATCGTAGGATTCCTCTCGTGTCGCCGTAGGCCGTAGGAGCGCCGGCTACAAGCTACAGTTGCGCTACGGCCGCAGTACGCTACGCTCGTTACTACGAGTCTACAATTTTCATTATTCTCCGTTTACGACGATACACGTTGTAACAGACGCAATAGTCTAATCTGGAGTGCATGTGTTCTATGCCTGTGTGTTATTACAACTGTAAGTTAATTTTTGCTTAGTTAGTTCATAATTTTTGTTTTACGCGGATGTTGAAGATGTAGGTCATCGAACGATAACGGTAATTTTCTCCAGTGCACGTTGGATTTATGATAAAAAACATTTTAAGTAATTTAAAACTTTGCAACGAATATATCTAAGAAGTATTATTTTTGGAAACAATGTAAGAGTAAAATGTGTTAAGTTAGAACTACGTTTAAAACTAAATATAGCTTTAGTTATTTTTGAAAGTTCAAAGAGGAATTTTTTTTTAATAAAAGTTAGTTATATAGTTTTATATTTTAATAACGATAATTATTAATATGTGTTATACCATTCATAGTATTCCTCATTTTTTTTAGTTCCAAATAAATCATTATATAAAACAAAAATCGGCAAGTATTTGAATTAATGTGAATAGAAAAAAAATGTTACAACATTATAAGACGATTCATAAATATTTATGTTTAAATCGCAGAATTAAAAAAATATACAACTAAATTGGAATAACCAAATGCTTTTTATAAAAATATACGCAAGCAAAATATTAAGCTATAAGTAAAGTTAAAAACATTTCCAGTGTTTTCATTTAATTATGGCTTGTACCAAATATGTATGTATACACACGCAACTATGAAGTGTTAATGACAAAGTAATAATATTTATCACTAGCTAATAATCCCCTATCTCTTGTTTAATTTACGCACCTTTAGTAAGAATCTTACTGCAAAAAAGTGACCGACTAATATTTTACTATATGTATAAATTATACATACTATTTGTATAAATGGAACGGAAATCATTGTATTGATTAAAAAACGTACGACTCGCCACGTCAACGACTTTATGCTCGATTGAAAAAAGGAATAAAACTTTTCGGACGATATCGTGATCGGTGATCGGAGATCGTAAGACTAAACATTTATTACAATGGCCACATTTTTAATTAGAATACAACTTAAGACCCTGCCTTCCACTGTCAGGAAAGTCAGTTAAATTGCTCCATGTATAAGATGTGAACAAATGACCTTCCGAAAAAGGTAAAGCCTTTCTTACAGCTAAATGAAGGAGATAATAGTTAAGGAAATAACAAATTGCCTGAGATCAAAGCCTTCAGACGTAGTTTGCTTAGGCAAAAGTGATTTGGCCGTTCGCCAAGTTATAAAATAAGTTCGTTGAACTTTATCTCTCGGGTTTAATCAAATTTATGAAGTATATAAAATTTCGTAGTACCTTTAGTTCATTTTCAGCTAATATTAAATAATAATCTAAAACCAATTATCTTGGTTTTTGTTTTCAAAACAAATTTAATTAGACCATTGGAATTTTCGCTCACAATTATTAAAAATGTTATCGTTACTGTTTAATACAAATATACTGGATCGCAAAACGGGTCGGTAATAAAAATGACTTTGTTGTATGCGAGGGTGCTGACCCTTTTTAGCAAACATGGGTCAGAATGCCATAGTAGTGCGAGATAATGTTTGTCCTCATACTGTTCGGATAGCATTCGCTATATTCAAGATTGTAGGCCTCGGATAATCTGGGACGAGAGAGGGACCTGTATGAGAGCGGAAATTGGACTTAAAAGAGCATCGATAGAAGAATGGAAGATTATTACTTAGTGTCCGCCCAGAAACTTGGTAGAAAGCATATTAATGTGTCTAAGAATTGTATTAACAGCTCGTGAAAGTCAAACAAAGTACTGTGAACAAAGTATGTGACAAAAAAAATAGATTTCTGACAGATGTGATATGTTTAAAAATTAAGAAGAAACTGCACATTTCATTTGAAAGTTAGTTTTACTTGGTTACTTGATAGGTAGGCGTATGTCAAAAACATCACAAACAAGAGCCTAATTACATGAAGTGGCGAGCGTCCAACAAATAAGGCTATAACAGACTTTATGAACCATTACAAACCTATCGCGTACATATAGAGTAATCGAATTAGTTTTGTTTTATAGTAGCTAGTAGATTTCCTATTCAGTCATAATAAGAGGCATTTCCTTGATTGTTTATTTGTTAAATGTCTTTATTAAATGTGCTTAAAGACTACTAGTGGAAGTGAGTGACCTCAATTATAATTACGGGTAATTAAAAAATAAATAATCTATTCCATTTTTATCATTGATTAATATATGTCATTATCTGAAGTAGTAGTTTAAATGAATAAAATGGACTGCGTTCCCAATTTGGCTCGATTACTTTTTACTATGACAAAGCTGAAGACGCTTCTATGTAATGATTCTATGCAAAATATCCACAATAATACGTCACATCCTCCCTAATACTGTCAATTTGAAAGAGTTTTTGTGACTTTGTTGGTTGGTCTTTCTTTAATACAAAATGAATAGGGATCGGAATAATACTAAGAAAAGTTGTAGATGGTGTTTAAGATAAAAAATGATGTTGGCTGCATTTAAAAAATTATGCTACGGGACGAACCAGCGGAGTTCGTTTAGAGAATAAGCGCCGCAAAGTGAAAGTCGGGAGTTTTAATTAGAATTTTTCAATGAAATCCGTAAAATTGTTTCAGTTTTTGTCCCGGAAAAATGACTTAGAGACTTAAACATCACAAAATCGGATTAATGTGGGCAAATAACACGGGCAGGGTCTAGTATAGTTTTTGTGATGTTTATCTTTAAGTAAGAAAAACAGTTTAAAATAATTATTCTCTTATTGTAATGATATTACTGTCTCCAATCGTTTACAATTTATTTTAATTTCGGTAGTGAATAACGTATTAAAAATTGTACAGAACCGAATAAAAAGCATTGTTTATTTTTCATAAACAATGGATTTTTTTTTGTTAGAAAAGAATAATGCTGAAATCCAAAGCAATAGGAAAATGTTTCCTTTGTTGTTGAACTTTTCTAATAGCCGTCGGCAATAAAACGAGGACATGAAAAATAAATTAGCGAAAGAACAAAATCAAGTTACGTAGTTAGCAGAAGTGTACTTGTTAAGTAAGTTAGCGTATTCTCGGTCCTATCTCGCCCATCTACTTGACCTTACTTTATTCAGGCTGCAGATTGTTCCGAATTTTCCTTTAACATTAGCAGAAATTCTTGGACGGCTCATTTACTACAGAAGGTTTAAGTTTCTCTTTATTTACATCGTCATATATTCGGTATAATTCGCCAATCATGTGGAAAAATTATTCAACGTTGTAAAGATATGAAATTGTAAATTCTCACATTTCGTTACATTTATTTTAATTACCTTTAAATATCATAGACAATCATGCTTACTATCACAATTTCCCCGATAGGTTCAAAACTGCTTGTACTTCATAGACGATCTGTGGAACTTTTAGTACAGTTGTACTACATCTATGGTGTTTATTACTAATGTTGCATAGGATATTCTCAATATTCAACAAGTATTTACCATTTCAAACACGTTTTGTATATTAAAAAAATTAAATAGGTGCTTATTTTCTAAATTGAAATATATTTTTTAACAGAAATATGTCCCTCGTGCCACCCGGCGGTGCCGACTCTCCTAGTCCAAGGAGAGCTGTGAGCCCTTTGTTAGAGATGAGAAGACCTCATTGCACTTTAGCATGTGACTACTGCGCAGCCATTTTAGAGGACAAATTTAAAAGTAAGTTATTAAAATCAAAGATAAATAAATATCTTCGCAGCTATGTTTGCAATATATTCGTGATCTGACTATTATTAACGAATGTGTGTTGACTTTCATCGCTTTGATTGATGACCGGGCTATTTAACTGGTTTAAAAAAGGATTTGTATTTGTATGTATATTATCTCCGTCAAGTATTAATCGATTTGATGATTATGTTTTTACAGTGAAGGGTTTACTGTAGTCTCGATCCTTGGTATAAGACCTTGAACCTCTAGGACAAAACACGGAAGTCCTTAAAGTCATATAGGAAATTAATGTTGAGGATATTGTTAATTTATTTAAAGTTGGTGATAATTTCTATAAAAAAATTATTACAGCCCTAGTACGTAAAGCTTCAATAGGAAGTTGGATGAATCTTAGCATCTCCTTATTTGTGAACCAGAAGGAGTGTGTGTGGATGCTGCATACGTGAATGAAGTTAGGATCATGAATCGAACGCAGAACCAATTTGTTATAGTTTTCATTAACTTCTGTGTGAAAAACGATTACGAGGTAACGATACATTTTTCCCTTTTCATTCTCATAGGAAACGCGGATATGAGGAATCGAGGCACATCCCCTCTATCAGCTTCACCACGACAATCGCTGACAGGGGAACCACCTTGGACACTTCCAGAAGACGATAGACCAGACTTTTCTGCCCTTAAAGAAAACATACAGAAAATTAACAAGTGAGTTTCTAATAAATTAAACAAAAGATTGTAAATGAGAATTTTAAATTAACGTGAAAAATGCTCTCAACAGAGCTAAACAAGAAAACGTTAAACATATAATACAGACACTGCTGATATGGGCAAGCGTACTGATAACGTTAAGGCGTGTAATTTGTTCGTCTCTTTAATTAGTTTTTTACTTTTTATTATAATATTATATAATTGATAACAGTCATTTAGCCTTTACGATTTACGATTCTGTCAAATATTAATTATGTAGATAAATAAAGGCCTGTTTTAGAAGCCCTTTTCGGCTTCTTTTCGGCTTAGTTTCTACTATTATTAACCATGTCTTGTTTTGTCAACAGAGATTGCGAAACATCGACTCGATTGGACATGTTACTAACGCAAGTTGAACAATACGCTAATAATTTGGAAGCCCTCGTCGAAGAACGGACTTCAGATTATCTGGAAGAGAAAAGGAAATGCGAAGAGCTTCTATATCAACTATTACCAAAGTAAGATATTTTTTACTCCATTACTTGTTTTTAATATTTTATAACGTGTTTTTGGTGTCGTTTAATAAAAAAATAATTGGCAACCATTCGTGATAACCTCGAAGTAGGGTCAAGGACAGAAAGCGTCGTAGTAGGATTATGGAATAATTTTAAAGGTGTTCATTTCCAACCCTCACCGCTCGCAATCAACCTAGTGCATCGTCTGCTTCAACGAATCTAGTTCTTTTAATTATACAAAAGAAAGGCCTGTTGCGCTCTGATTAGCTTTAAGGTGAATAAAGATTGGATAGAGTAATACGCATCTGCTAGTTTATAGGTCGACAGATATGTTGAACATGGTTGACATTTTTTAATTTCAATAAAAGCTATTGACTTTTAAAGAAGATATTACAAAAATCTTTAGAATATTATATATCTTAAGTGCGAAATAGAATTCGTTCTTTTACATTACTGTAAATATTTTTTTACATAATTAATAACACGATATTTTATATCAATGGGAATTGATGAAAATTACTTTTTACATGTCAGGTCGGTAGCATCTCAATTGATAATGGGCCAACCAGTAATGGCGGAGACTTATGACCAAGTAACCATCTACTTCAGCGATATAATTGGATTCACTAAACTTTCGGCCGAATCGACGCCTCTCGAAGTTGTAGACCTCCTTAATGACTTGTACACGAGTTTCGACTCAATTATTGAAAACTTCGACGTATACAAGGTAATTATGAATGTATTAAAAATAATTTAAAATTTTTGAATAGAAGCTCGTTTATTATAAGTTTTAATTAAAATAGTTTTGTTTTAAAGGACATTTAATTTTTCGGTTAATATAGGTGGAGACAATAGGCGACGCTTACATGGTGGTGTCAGGTCTACCGATGCGTAATGGAAATCGACATGCGGCAGAGATTGCACGCATGTCCTTGGCTTTGCTTGGAGCTGTTCGAGTAAAGACCGTGCCTCATCGACGAGGAGAGAGACTTTTACTGCGGATCGGAATGCATACAGGTTACTACTGTTTGATAAAGTCAGTCATCAATTTACTTTTAAAGACGAGGATGCTGTTCGGGTAACTTACGTAACATTTGTATATTTTTATACAATGTACAGTATAGTTCCTATTAAAACTTTTATTGGCAAAGAAATTGAATTGGTCACCGGGTTGTTAATTTGTGAAGCAGGCAAGAAGGTTATAGAAATTTTTTTTTCAGTCCGTTTGAATAATAACTACTCAGTATCAACAGACACTGGGTAAAAGTTGACGTTTTGTTTTTATTTCAGATGAACTCCAGCTAATTAACGAAAATAATAAATACAACGTTGTAAACAATATTAATTTTTTTTTTCATACAGGGCCATGCGTAGCGGGGGTTGTGGGTTTAAAAATGCCTCGCTATTGTCTATTCGGTGACACGGTTAACACTGCTTCTAGAATGGAATCCCATGGGGAAGCTTTGAAAATCCATGTTAGTCCAAAAACCAAGGAAATACTGGATTTATACGACTGTTTTGAACTCGAATGTAGAGGAGAAATTACTATGAAGGTATAGAAACAGATGCGGTGCCTTTTCTTTTTACACCGTTACACAATACTTTTTATGATTGGGTTTTTTGATATATTTTTTTTTCAGGGTAAAGGAAAAATGACCACGTACTGGTTAATAGGCGAAAAATCGGAAAACATGAAGAGTAACTCGAATGAACCGATTAATTGCACTCAAAGTAATCCATCCAACAACCCCAGCATAACTTTTCAAGGACCCGACAGTCCCGCTGCTCACTCCCTGACACACAGTCAAAGTCCTGAACGTAACGGCTCCCAAGAATATAAGAAAAATACAGTCGGCGAGTTGATAAACGAGAGGGATCGCATCAAACATGAAATCGCAACTTTCGTAGCGAAAGATCTCATAAACAATATTGACAATGCCGTTAAAGAGTTCCGAAAGTCGAAGAGCGCCAATTTCAATCCGACCCCGCCGGCGGCAAATAAGCCCCTCTGCAATGGTAATGAAAGAGGCGGGCTTATCACGCCGACCTACGACAAAGGATTAGTCATAAGCAAAGGGAAGGTGCGAGACGTTGTGAACAGATTCAACAGCAGCGTACCCACTGACGCTTCGGGTAAATGCAAAACGAAACCATTGTAGACTGAATGTGATTGTTGATGTAGCTACTCCCGGTCCGGTCTAAACTTTTACATAGTAGTGTTTAGGACATAGGCGAGGATGTTCGTTAGGTGCAAAGCACTTCCTAAGCTACGTAATTATGTCTAGTTATTTTTTTTAAACTATGACCCTTAAACTTCCTAGAATCATAGGTAATACTATAAATTGTAGGCATCCACCTACCCCGAATTTTATTATTTGGAAATGATTTGTAACGGTTTAAATGCAAATTATTATAATATAAATATATGTCTACAGTATATTATGAATAACTCGTTTAAATAGTTCTTACATAAAATCCATTATAATAATTGTGAATAGTAGCATATAGAAGTTTATTAACCGTATTTCACATTATCCCTTGTAGTGTTTTTACCGACCTTTTATACTTCTGTACCTTTCTTAGATATATTTTTATTAATGTGAAAGAAAAATAAGTCCCATTTATGTATTTCCCAAATTTATAGCAACGTATGTTCTATTTATGCTTACAATTGTTTTAAATTATTAAATATTTTTAGAATAACCTCGGTAAGCTCAGTAGCTATCATCAGTATGATAATTGGTATTTTGTGAACATTTAATGGTCTACTGTTGTACGTCTAAAATCGAATAATAGTGTAGAACATTCCATGTGTGAAAATTATTTTGGTTTTGTTAGTCAATGTTCTTGTGTGTGTTATGTTTCATAGGTATATTTGATGTAAGTAAATAAAAAATATATGTTCTGTTAGTGACTTTGTTACTTTTATCTTATACAAATAACGCTGTTTTGTTAGAAATTTCAAAGGTATTAAATACACATGTCTAAAATATCTTGTTTTTTTTTTCTATTTACTTTATATCGTTATTATTATTTACGTTATGACTTTACACTAAACAATGTGTACATATGCCAATCTAAATCCTAAATTGGATAACCTTTATTCAATTCTGATACCTTTTACTAATATTATAAATCATTATTTGGGTTGTTCCGTTTGTACTCCTTTCGTTCAGTAGCAGTGCAACGGACTGATATGATTTTGGCGTAGGTGGCAGTCCCACGATTGTGATTGACATAAGGTAACTTTTAGTTTTTGCTTCCGGGTTTCGTCCTCTGAGTGGGGTGGCCGTTGGTTCATCTCCCTCCTGCCTCTTCTTCCCTCTGTCACTACCTCTGATTCCATCCCTTCCGCATCCTACCTTCCCCTCTAGCTCCCTCTATTCCTCTTCCCTCCCTCTCACTCCTCCCACCCTCTTCTAAAAAATTCCCCTTTAAGGCTGGCAACGCATTTGCACGTTCTGTAATGTTACAAATGATCATGAGCGGCCGGGCATGCTTACCATCAGATAAGCATCATTTGTCAGCTTACTCCATAAAAAAAAAATCAAATAACCCTAGAAATTATTTAAATCGCAATTTACACAAACCTTCTTGTACATATTTTGCTTAACCACGTGTCAAGTAGCTTAGCGTTTCAGAGTAGCGTTTTTGCCGTAAACATTTGTACAAGTTCTTGTTTTTCCAACCATCTTAAATAAATCATACATAAATTCTATATAAATACTCAATCATAAAAGTAAGTAAACAACGAAAACAAATAAAAGAAATGATCCTTCAGTGACCTCCATTTGTTATATGAAACCCGTTGGCAAAGAGCTTTTTGTCACTACTTGTTGCTGCCTGCCTACTCGCAATAAATGTTATAAAATTTAAATTTAACCGACGTCATACATTACATTAAGCTTATCAATTAAAATTGTTAGTTATGTTATTTACATATTAAAAAGTGAGCGGCAAAAAGGTCTGTCTTGGCTTTTTATTGAGCACACATAGGTAATTGAAATATTTTTTTATGATGTTTATTTTATGGTCTGATTCTTTCTTCTTTTGCAAATTATTCTTTGACAGAGCAGTAGTGAGCAAACATTACTCTTTAAAGCTGTTATTCTTCTTTTGTCTGCTTTGAAGCCCAATGATTCCAGAGAAACTTTTCGGAGTGAGTAAAAAACATTGTTTTCATATACATACATATACACATACCTAAAGACACAACTGCTATGGGGTTTCTGCTGCGACAGCAAACCCTCAGCGCGCGTGCTGAAAATGCGGCTGAAGGTGATGTTCACGGATTAGGCTGTTAGGTCACAAACGGAGTTGCCTTTCTTACATAGACGTTACTTAAATCATCTGTCAAGGCCTTATGATGATGACGATACACATACTTCATACACGAATGATAGGAAAGCTACAATGTAAATCATAGTGGAACTAATATCCTAGTTGCCTCAAAACACTAAATGAAATTTTGCTTGTATGGGCGAATGTGTTACTTTCAATCAGGAACTCGACTTTGCTCGACTCGTCACTGAGTTCTATATAAAAAAGTTTCACCCGTTTCTATGCCTTATCGATCTTTCAAAGGTGATGAAGGATTTCTTGTAGACTGAATCATGGGACCAAAATTCGACCAGTAGGGTATTATTTATTGGTCCAATAAACGTAATTGAGTACTCTTTTTTAAATATATTTTTTTTTATTTTATACTGAGTTTATGTCTTGAGGAAGTCAGGAGCTTGAAGGTAAGCGACAAGCGTGTTCACTAAAATCTCATTGGAAATTTGAGACTGGCCAAAATTAGTGCACAACCTTTTATTATACATAAAATTTATCAGCGTGGGAATAATATTAACGAATCACACAACGTCAATGCTGCTTAATGATTCCAACGTGGTAGACCAACGACATCTTCTCATATTCTGTAACGGCTCCTGTAACGTTAATAGACCAGCAGAATTTTAGCACTCGTACGCAGAGTAAGATATACGAAGATCCACACTCTCAGTTAACCTTAGTTCTCCAGCTTATCTGATTCATGAGTGACGGTCATCATATCAGGTCGCTCTTTAGTCATCGTTATTTTAAGAAGTTATCCTAAAAATAAAACGTTATATAAAGTGTCATCATAAAAATATTTTAAATGTCTCTGTTTTTATTAAAAACAATATTGAAAATGGTTTTATTAAGTTTTAAATGGACCGTGGAACTCCGATGATACACTCGATATAACTCCTTACAATCCAACTGGAAATGTTACATAACATTATGAGATTTTTTATGTCCTTTTTTTTATTTATTTTATAATACAACTTTTTTTAAAATATACAAATAAAATATATAATTTGACTATTATAATATATATAATCTTCTTAAAAATATACAATTTTTTCAAATTATATATTTGTAAGGAGTAAATAGAGTTCTCAAAGAAAGTTTTTGACTATGCTCTGTAGGCATATGTTGAGAAAATTTGCATCGGTCGCTGCCTCATCTATAAGGGGTTACACTGTTATACGGTTTTTGTTATTTCAGAAGATTTCAAATGAAAAATGCAGCCTACACATAAAATCACTATGTACAAATTTAAATATTAACAGATCGTTATTTTAATGAAATGCAAGAAGAAACAATATCAGTACACAACTGGAAACGAAAAATTGGAAAGGGAATTATGTTTTTATTTTTTAGATGAAGAATTGTTTTTGCTTACCGTTCAAAATACTATACCTATTATAATGCGTACGTCACCGCTTGATGCATAAAATTTGAATGAAAAATGAAATTAATGTTATTTTTGGTTTTTTCGTTCCTCTTTTTGCCAGGCAATAATCTGATAACGGATTAAACAGTTTTTTAGTAAAGATATAATTTGTGGGATAAACAGTGTCTACCGTTATCCTCTAGATTTTTATAACGGGAAAGTTTCTTGAAATGCAAATCTGCTTGAAAGCAGAGAAGCTTGGAGTCACAAGACTCGCATGATTTTCAATTATTTTTGCAAAAAATGTCGTTATTAACCAGTTTTAAAACATATTTAACTTGGTAACTATTTAACAAACGTGTAAAATTAAGCTTTGATAGATTACAACATCAGCAACAGTTTAACGAAGCTAAAAGCTGTAACCGTGGGATTGCACTGATGAAACTTTTTTATTCGAATGATGTTCTTGCTTTCAGCCTATGCGGCTCTATAAAGCTTCATCGGGCACCGCACCCGTGGGAATGCTCGT
>DWHO01003199.1:0-12275 GCA_018247575.1 Eurytides lysithous rurik | reverse complement strand
TGTGAGGTCGTGGTACTAATCCGGTTCGAGCCGGCCCATTCAGCAGCGGGAACAGCTGCGTGGCTCTACCACCGTATTTAATTTTTATGTAAGGCTAAAGACAGTATTATGTAACTAGAAACAGGGATCTGTGGCTTTATTGGATACGTAATAAATAGCTTCCTAGGCGTTCATTTTATTTCGATTAATTTTAATTTCACGTACATTTAATTCTTTGCTTCTCACCTTGTCATTGCCTGTGAAACAAATCGAGAGAATTTTTAATTCTAGTTAGTATTTTATGTGGAATAAAAACAAAATTAATAAATAATAAAAGAGATGTTACTCGGCTGCTAAGCACGTCACTTATAAAACCATTCCAAATTTTTCTTTTTAAACCATAAATGTCTTACGACACAAAGATTTTCAGTTACAAAGATAAAGCCATATAAATTTAGCTCTCTCCCGCTCACTGTTATCACGATATGAAACATTAACGAGAACCAAGTTTATTTGCTTAATTACTAAGTAAGAAACTAATTAAACTATATTTTCTGTGAAGAATAAAAATTACGATTGCTAAATTTGCGACTGTAATGATAATTAGTAGCGTATCCATCTGTGCATTACAACCGACAGAATAAAAGACATATTGTTAGTGTGCGAATCCTCCTCTTCACTTCCCGGATACAGCTGACATTTTGGTGCATCTTGAGATAACGAAATCACTCAAACTTGTCGCTAATGTAATACCGGAAAGCAAAACCGCAGTCCTTACTGACCCCCTGCCAGGAAGATGGACTGAATCACATAAAGATAATGCAAGGATGCAGTTCCGAGAATCTCATAATAACGTGTTACTATTAAATGAATACTTAAAAGGATATATTAACGGATTATTGTACGTATTAATATATTAACATTGCAATTGCAAAAATACCATTAAATCATGTATACTAATATTATAAATTATCTGTATGTTTTTGATATTCAATTATTTTGATAAAGATGTATCTTGTAGGATGGGCAAGGATATAATAATAATTTTATAAGTGCAAAATAAAAAAAAATAACCTATAGAAGTCGAAATGAAAATCAATACGAGCCGAAAATCAAAGCCGAGGTTTTTTATCTCGGGAAATAATTGCCACTTTATGTAAATAAATAAGATTTTTTAAGACAAGTAAGCCTGATGGTATACGACCGTACAAATTATTTGAACTTTGGATTTAAAAATCGCTTCGCTATCCTTACACAGAGGATATACCATATCATCCATCTTCATATCTACTAATACGCTGACTAAAAAATATTTGGTTCCGTTGCTGTATGAAAGGAAGGTGTATTAGAAATAAACCAGCAATGAAAATTTGAGATTTATATTGGTAACATTAAGATACTCAATAATAGTTTAATAATTATATTAATCATTATATTTAAAGACCGTTCAAACTTTTTTCTTGATTTCACATTACTTTTAGAAATCAAATTTTCCTCGCTACTGCATTTAAACAGATGAAATCTAACTACGACAATTCTATTTATTTGGAGCTTTCCTTGAAATATTTTTAAAGTGCTCTCAGTCGCAGGCTATTTGTTCTTAAATCTTTGCAAAGGTAACCTTATGCTGAAGTGTACTTTGTCCCCGTTTAAGAATTTATGATAAAACATACTGCATTCAGTAGTACTTTAAAACACAAAGAATTTTTTTTATACCGTTCTACTGTTTCTGACACGACAACTCTTCTATTTATATTTTTAAATGGTTTAACTGTATAGCAGTCAGGGGTTAAGTTCTTTGCCAGCAATTTTATTGCCGAGCAGTTATGTTTGAACACTACTATGTTCCAGTCCAGGCAACGTTGATAGAATAATTACTAGACATATCAGGAGCGTAGCGAGAAACCAAGCAGCTATGTGTGGCACTTGTCGGAATTGAAAGAAGTGTAAGCGGCACTATCAAACACTTGCTCATTTAGTCGCTCAATCTTCTAAATAAAGAAGCAAAAGGTAAAAGACTCTTCCATGTTTGCTAGAGATCATTCAGTTATTATTACAAATGCAACACGCATATTTAATAAAATTCCACAAAATATCTTAGATCTACCGCTCGGCCGTTTTAAAACCAAAGTTAAAAACATTTTGTTGCTTAAAGCTTATTACAATGTTCACGAGTATCTGGTAGATCAAAATGCGAGAAACTTAATTGATAGACTTATTTGTGAGATAGCTATTACATTGTATTAAAGCTTTTAAAGGCTTTTTGTTACGTATTGCAACGTTATTTTAAAGCGACTGTGGAGTTTCTCGCCGGTGCTTCTCAACAGAACTGCATTCCGAGTTGGTAGTAGCTTCCTCACGACCAAAATGTAAAAATGACGTTTCAAAAGTGCTTGTAAAGGCCTATGTGAATAAATATATTTTGATTTGATTTGTAATTATTATGCTGCGTATATAAGTTGTAAACTAGAACAAATTCAGTGGTGTGCAAATGGCTTAAATGGTAAAAGCTTCCACAAAATCGAAAATAAAACTGAATTCATATAATTCAAGTAACATCAGACAAGAGTGTTCCGCGTATTAAGTTCACTGCACACAAAATACTATTTTGAACCATTGCTAAGAAAGCACTCAACGCCGAACCTAAGTCCCCATTCAAATATTTTATGCGAACAAATGAAAGCCAACCGTACGCACGGAAAGCTGAAAAGCAACAGAAATATGATCCAATATACGTTTCCACTTAAAAAAAAGTCTCATTCTTTCGAACCCCGAACAAAGCCGAGCGTCTCAAGTCTTAGCGCAAACTTTTTAACGACCGAGAGAAAAAAGCTCTCACAAAAGCGATGTTTCCCATTACGCCGACATATCTATCCCACTCGTAGACTAATGTCTAGAGAGGGACAGACGAGGGGAACGTAGTGTACACTGACCAAACAAACTACATTGCTTTGCTTTTAGACCGTCGACGGCAGGAGGAGATTAAAATATTTCTCTCTTACCCTGATATAAAAACATATAACGGCCTACCAAAAGGAACTTACCCTCACTTAATATTATAAGCATTAAAAGCTTCGAGTTTTAGTTTGAAAGTTCGGCGCGCGCTCTACACGAGATTAAACGTACAGTAATCCTTACAAAATTATTCATGCGCTTAAAAGCAAACGTAACCATTTATATAAATAATACAAACATTTATAGAAAAAAATTACTTTGCTTTTAACAACTTTAACAAAAGTCAAACTATAAGTGAATACTTCAATAATTGTAAAACAAAAACACTACACGTTGTAAAAAGCTACTTTACATTACATTGTTTTAGGTAAAAATATCTAATAATCATGCAAAATACAGTAATTGTTATTTAACTTTCTATGCTAACGATATATAATACTGACAATTACTATATATTAATTAAGTTAACTCCGTCAAATTATCTTTTTTCATTAAATAAAATTTGTCCAATACCTTAATCAACATACACTTAATAATTGATGATAGTGAGTTTTAGCTACATTACATAATTTAGTCAAATAGGCTCATAATTAAAAAAAAAAGTGGTGGTGGTGTGGTGCCAACATCGTATGTAACGTCATTCTAAGGATACGTCGGATACTGATAGATTACAAATAACTAAAAATCCTATAAACAATAAGATATTGACCGCATCGTATTCCGCCAATAAATCGTAGACCGGTATTTATTAGAAACGTTAACCCCAACGAATGCAAATCCGCGACACTAAACCGCAGTCGCCGCCAAACGGTCGCATGCAATCCAATCAGATTTATCACCGAACAGTAAACACGGGATAGTGGCAACCGATCAAAATGCTTTTCAATTAAGCTGTATAAACAATACGCGTAATAAAATCCCGATCCACTCACCGATCTCGTCAGCGCATTGGTTAATTATATCATTGCCTTAACAGCCATCGAATTATTGGCATAACTAGATGGCGTGGCTTGAGGTCTACAGTTCGAATCCTAGTATCTGTAAATGTATGTTAATATATGAAGAGAAAATTTAGTTACCCCTCTTAAATGGCGTTTAAATAGTTCATATGGCAAATAAATATTTATAAGATATTTATACCACGTACAATAACTTACAATAGTAATTTTATTTCGACGTCAAATGAAAAATTTAAGTTTAAAAAATTTATTGCTCATAGTAGTTTTAATATTATTGGTACCCTAGAAAACACACTTCACATAGTAGTAACATAATTCGTGTTTAATACACAACGATTACTCTTCTCACTTTAATTGCAAATATCTTTTACATATTACACAAGCCCAGGTAAAAGCGATTCAATATATATTCAACGTACACACTTAATACGCTCATGGCTGGGCCTTAAAATGTTATTTATTTTAAAGATGACCCAAAAGATATTGTTTTTTGACATAACCAACAAAACATAAAGAAATAGAAAATCGATTAGGATAAATCGTACTTTATCACTACCTGCGATGTGTCTATACAAGTTTTATTAATATTTTCTTTTTAGGTAACAAATATTTCGACACGCATTGTCAATGCTTTGGCCGTTTCCATCCATCAAACCAAAACCATCTCTAATTGTAAATCTTTATATAAACCTAAACAATTTAGTAATCACTCAATTCACTTAGTTCTGAGGAAATGATACACTAAGAAAAATTGACCTAACAGTTTAGGGGGTGTGTATATAAAGAAACTTATTCCATCTCGAGTTCCGGACAGGAAGACAATTTTTCGAAATACGTGCACCAAATACTTGTAAGTTTGGAGAAGGTATGCACATTATCAGACAGGACCAGGTCGGCTCAAGTCGACGGCAATCGAGTTAAAGCTTGTAGATGCTACGCCGCCACTCTGGCGCCAAATCCAATTATTCACGACACCGTCAAAGCTATAATTACACCCTCGCCCTGCCCTATATTAAAATTAATAAATTAAACCGAACGACGATCTCGTTTCTGAATTCCCTTTGACGTGTCGCGACACGAATACCAAGAAGAACGTTATAAAGCCCCAAAAAAAAAATATTTTTCTTCTTAATTTTTAATGTCTCCTGTGCTAACACTTAAAAAAATTCCTTTGCTATCATAATTTTACAACGCGATTACATTTAAACATATATACGTATTAGATTTTTTTTTAACTTCAATATTAAGAATTTGACCCCACATATTTTCAGATTTCTTTATTTGCAGTGTGTATTAATTATTTTCTACATATTGACTGAAAATATTCGATTTTTTTTTTATTTTAAAGTTTGCCGTATCACACGTCATATTAAATTGTCAAGTTTAAACGTCAAATGTGTTATAATTCATGACGATAATGATCTCGACTGGCAGCCGGCTTGATATGCAAATACAACGTTGCATGTCCAATGCCGGCATGCCTCTGCCACCGCTAATTGGATGTACTCGTATTGGATTTACCGCCGCTACGCGCATTGCTACAGTGCTACGCAATGCCGTGCTCTTGTTTATTACCTGCATGAAGGTAATATAACATGTATACGACACACTGTTTTGTATATTAAAAATATAAGTGTAATATTATATAAGTATTGACGCACGCAAACATCGCCTGTAATACTCCCTAAAATAGTTTAATTCCAGAGAGCTTTTATGTTTCCCAGTGAAATATTAATCAATTGTAGGATCTATATTCACCCTTGTGATACCTTATGTTTTAATTTGCACTTATAATACAATTAAAAAAAAATATCTAGTTGGCATTGCCAGTTAGTCTAAACATGTTAAAAGCAATATGTAAGCACTACTCTATTTCCGATTTAAAAGACAATATTACCAACGTAATAACTGAGTGGTCCATCCTCCTCCCTCTTTCACTCCCTACCTCTTCCTCCATTCCCTCTCCCTTCCGCTCCCTCTCTCCTCCTTCCTCCCTCTCCTCTGTTATGTTACAAATGTCCATGGGCGGCGGTGATCACTTACCATAAGGTGAGCCACTTGCTCGTCCTTCAGCCTAATCCATAAAAAAAACATATAGTTATGACATCTTAAATCTTTATTTGTTGTTAACACCTTCTGTAGAGTATTATGGTCAAGCGGATTGCTCTTTGATTTTTTACAGAATCACATTTGGTTGCAAAATGCTTCACATATGTATTTTAACTTAGTATTCAGCACTTCCCTGGCTTTAACTTAGTGAAACGCTACAATGCAAAGATATACAAAATAGCCTAGTTGCATGTATGATTTAATACTATATATCTATATCTTAATGAAATACTACAATGCCAAGATGGCTTAGTTGCATATAAATGAACCAATTTTATCTGTGCAACCTCTGAGCGTTTCAGCAATTTACAAATACTCTTCTTTCGCTTATCTTGAACTCATAACGAAACAAACCTACGAGCGTGCGTGAGGGTGCTTAGGTATATTAACTTTTTTTTACCTGCAAACGCTATATTCGGGAAAATGGTAACGTACTGCGTCGAACATAAGCCGTATAAGCCAACTATAAGTCTCGATGTTAAATCGGTAAATAAAAATTCGTTTTCATAGCGCGCTGTCGAGGGGCCGCCGCTCGACGTTTTTTATCGCATCCGAGCGCCGCGACAGAATCAATATTTAGGTCACGAATCGCTAGCCGACATCGGTTTCGAGCCTACCTGTACAAGCCATAGGCGGAAGCGATTTAACGAAGTTTATAAAAAACACAATTAAACAAATTTTCGCCGAGCCCATATTGCTTTTACGAAATATAAACATAAGAGGAACGTCATTATTGAATCATATTTGTGATTAAATACTTTAAATACACATTCTCATAATATACATTATTGCCATTTGATATTCGAATAAATACATAGATTTTTCTAGTGTGTTTACGTGTAAAAAATAATATGTAAGAAAAATGTTTTCAAGACGTATTTTTGTACTCAAGCGTGGACGCGAACTTCTAGTAGTACCGCCACTGGTTTTAGGTTAAAAAGAACCTAAAACCAGTGGCGGTACTACCAAAGATATACAAGCGCAAAAGCCCGAATAGCCCTACTGAGTAGTAAAATTTATAAATCTTACTTAGCACATAATTCCCGCAACGCTCAAATTTTAAAAAATAAATTATTCGGGAGTTATGTGCTAATTGAGATTTGTAAATTTTACTCCTTAGTAGGGTAAGCCGGGCTTTTGGGCTTGTATGGTAGTACCGCCACTACCTAAAACTGTATTTGGCTCTTGCAAAATGTGTACTGAAACATAGACCTACTTAAACGGAACATAGACGGCTTTTCCCATAATTTCCGTGGCAATATCGCGTGCGGCGCACTCACTTCGTTCAAATATAACTATGTTTCAGCAGTCAGGAAACAGAAATACATCAGACTTTTCCGTCCTAACCATAATAAGCCTTGTTGCCGTTGTTTTAACAATAAATAGACCTTATTCCTTTTTACTGTTTTAGCGTTGTTTCAAAATATTCATATCAACAAAAAAATTAGTTTGTAATTTGTTATAATTCTACCACTGTCTCCAAGGTTTATAGAACAAACACATAATATCATTGCAGTTTTGTATAGCAGTGTTTCCAATAATATAAATATTTTTTTAAACAAACGTTTTATCTTGCGAAGCATTTACGGAGGCACAATAAATTACAAAAAAAAGACTTTTTTAAAAACGAATTAGAATTTAAATTCAAACACTTTTCAGTATCCAAGAAATTGACACAGAGAGAACTGATTAATAATACCCGCAGTGCTCAAATTGAAAAAAAATAATAATTCGGGAATTATGTGCTAATTACGATTTATAAATTTCACTCCCTAGTAGGGCAAGCCAGGCTTTTGGGCTTGGTAGTACTTAGTAGTATGGTAGTACCGCCACTGTTTACAATATAATTGACCGAACATATTGAAACCAAATATTTTACCTCGGAGCGATAAGTTGTGTAATTTTGAAGTAAGTTGTAAGTTTGACGTTAGATCAAAAATCTGATAAGTGAGCAACAATGAGGTGTTATGCAATTGTGTCTCAATATAACTTAGTTGTACGACATGTTTCTTTCGTCATTAGATCTTATAGAAATAGGTTAGGCCGAGATTACGGTTTCTGAACGTTACTTAACCTATAAACGTAAATAAATATAACATGAATTTGTGTTTTATTCAAAAATTTGTATCAAAAGGCAGTTAAAATGTTAAAATTTTACTAACAAAATCTTTTATAAAAATGTCTGTTGAGATCTTACAAGATGAAGAGTAAAACTCCTTAATTATTTAATTTATTAGTCGCACAATACCATTATCACGTATATATTTTTGAACCTTAAAATATTATATTTTTATTAATAAGCTTAATATATCAATATATATAATGTGATTGATTGATAATAATTAATAATTTTGATCTCGATGGCTAGTGCATTCCTGTGGCCTAGCTTATTTCCACTTCTTTCTATATCTTAAAATTAAACTATCGTTTCTCCTTTGTTCTTATTTATGTCCATTGTGTTGGCATTCGCTAACTAACAAGCTTAGAGCTCAATAAGATTGAGTAAAAGTTGACTGAGCCGCTTACTTCCGGCTACCACTTCTGTTGGGACTTATGAACATCAAACAATAAAACGTTTGTAACACGAATAGTCAAAAAATTTCTTTTACATCATTCGATTCCCAAAATGGTCCACTTGGACCCCTAGGGTCCACGGGAGACAAGTGGTTCACACATCCGACGTACAACGTGCTACTCCTGTTAAATATTTATATATTTAGTAACAATAATAAAAAAATATATCAGACGAAAAATATTTCATTATAAATAAATTATAAATAGGCTATAAAATATATTTGGTCATTAGTAACATTATAAATCGACATTATAAGTGTTATGTTTAATTTCAAATTCACTTTAGTTATATAAATTATTCCATAAATTTCGTTATTGGTAAACACTGTTACTCACAACTTAAACAAAGACTCTAAATATAATATTTTTAAGAGCAGGCAGCAGCTTTTATAGTCGCTATAACAATACAAGTAAATAGAATGACTAATGTTCTAAGGATTCGCAACTGTTAGCTAAAGACAGAGAAGCCTATTCGAGTTGTTTTAACTCAATAAAGTTCACAAGTGTTAAAATCCACCCAAAGAACGAAACGCTGAGCTTTCATATGCGGAGAAAATATAATTTTAAATATATTCACGACTGTACCTCATATCCTTTTTCACAGAACAGTGGAGGAATAAACGTGCGATGTGTCCCATTATGAACCGTATTGTTTCCATTTAAGGCTTGTTTCGCACAGACGTGGCAGATGTTACAAGCCGACAGTATTACCTCGTATTATGAGTCCCGAACACACGAAATGAGATCAGCGTACGCCACGTCCGTCGGTTACAGGGGATAAGCCGTTCAAATTGTTTTTACGATTAATTCTATGGATTTATGTCCGAGATAAATAAGTACAGTCGCTTAGAAATTACGTTTATATTTCGCCTTTAGTGAAAGGGCCCTTGGGCGTGAATGTACGATAAGCCTCGATTAAAAAATTATGAACGTGCGTTTTCAACCCAGAGGCTCAATTTCACAGGGTCCATTATTAGATGTTCTATATTTGTATCAAACGTCATTGAATATATTTAAAATTTATTTATACTAAAATGTCTGTAAATCAGGCAGGTGTATGACAGATAAATTCACTATCCAAATACTACAATTATTTTGTATGTATGTATGTGTTTATGGATGATACAAAATTTAACTTTACTGGTTATTTCCTACTACGCCTCTATTGTGGAGTTAGATTTTGGATGTTTATCTTTTTTGGATTAACGTCCCGGGATAAGAAGTAGTGTGAGATAGTGACACAAATGACATTCTGCATGTCATATGTATATACACTTAAGCCTTAGACCATGCCGATTCACATTCCATACATATCTTAACGCAAAAGAAAAACTAGCTAACAAATAAACAAACACACTATTAATTTTAGTACTCAGTAAGTACATTGTAAAGATATATAATCTTTTAATTTTCCTGTTTTTCATTTATTTCACTGTCTAATATAATTTCTGTGTGAGTTATCAAGCTAGTTATAGTTACGATAAAGCCCTGACATCGTATAACCCCGACTAGGTGGAAAAAATTTGTATTAGCCAATTTTTCCCACCTAGTCGATGCAGCGAAGTAATAACACAAACATATTATACATGTTGTATTTCGCACTTGCAGAATCTATTATAGACTATGGATTAAGCAGCTACGGTACCACCTTCAAAACATACTTGGAAAAAATAAAGTCATTACAAAAAAGGTTATTAAAATTTTTAATTGATAATAATACTAGAGAAAAGCTAAAGGATAATGATTTAGAAATATTAAAGCACTGCAAAGTTCTTCCTATTGAAAAAAAAATTGAAACAAATGATACCATTACAAGAATTTGAAAACGAAACTTTTAAGATACTCAGAGAATTTTATTGTCCAACACATACGTGTCGTGTCAAGTAAAAAAAGTTATATGTACCAAGAACTTGCAATGATTTTGAAACAAGAACAAGACAGTTCTTAATACCTACATTGTGTAATGATCTACCGGAAATGAGTGCAAAAATATCTTAGAAAAACATTATTTGGAACATATAAATCACATTAGATTTAGCTAAAGTCTAATAGTTATATATAGGTGTCTGTATGTGTGTATTTACTTATATTTTAATTTTATTTCAATTTTCTAATATCATTGTTATGTATTAATGTTTGTTATAGTTTTATATTTATAGTTACTGCCTATAACTAATGCCTGTTAATTTCTTACGTAACTACCTGCCAAGCTGTTGTATAGTTTGGCAGGTAGTTTAATTTATTGTGATTTTGTAAGGTTAAATAAACTAAAGAAAAAATTCAATCGCAACTGAACCTGTATCAGACAAATAAACAGCGGTCACGTACGTTGCGTCGAGAGTGGGCGTATTTAATTCGTCGTGTACACGCGCCAAAATTACCGAACGCGTGGCTCAAACTGTAGGCAAACATCAAAAGTTTCTCCCGTCTCATTTGGATTACTTTCCCCCATTCGCTTGTCAGTCGTTATGCAACGGTGTTATCCCAACACTCGGGAACAAAACTGTCGAACTCTTACACTCCGTTGTTTATTGTTCGCGTTTCCGTTGAGTTGTTTTGGCATCGTAAAATATATACGGATTCGTATATTGAGGCTAATGGATGGGTATGTTTGTGAAGTATTTTTGCTAGTACAGAAATCTCTATCCAGTTACAAAATACGTTGTCGAATATTTTCGGTGATACATTGTCGAGGGTGTCGCTTACAATCAGGTACTAGGTTTGTTTGCGATGTGAACTTTACGGTGCTAATGTTATTTTTACGAGAGTAGAACCACGCAGCTGCTCCTGCCGCTGAATGGGCGAAGCGGATTAGTACCACGACCTCACAGAAAATTGGCGTAAAGTGGAAGAGTTTTCGCTTCCGCGTTTCGTCCGGTGATTGAGATGGCCGGTTGCCTACCCCCCCCCCTCCTCTTCCTCCCTTTCTCCACAATCGCCACCCCACTTCCACTCCCCTCTCCTCCTCCATCCTTCTTTCAAAACGCCCTCAAAGGCTGACAACGCATTTACAGCTACTGCGAACGATAAGACTTAAATTTAGAATAGAGGCAGATGATTTGGTGAATTAAAATATTGCAATAACTAATCAAATCAAATCAAATTATATTTGTTCAAATAGACCTTTACAAGCACTTTTGAATCGTCATTTTTACATTTTGTTCGTGAGAAAGCTACCACCGGCTCGGAATGCAGTTATTTTGAAAAGAACCGGCGAGAAACTCAACAGTTGCTCTTTTAAAATACCTGTACAGTATGTTAAGCCTTAATACAGTGTAATAGCTATCCCATATAAGAATCAATCAATTAATTTAAAAAATTCCTTACTTCTTGCGTCCATGACATCACTAAGCTTTATTATTAGCTATTATAACATTCTGAAAAACAAAAAAAGGAACAACTCATAATACGAAAGAATCTCACATGGAAGCAGGTGTCCGAAAAATCTTTAATTAAAAACGGCTGAGTGTACACACCTTCGAAGATTTCGGGCGGAACGAACACTACATATTTCGCATAGACGCCATGATGGGGGAATTATTATGACACCGCCTGTGGGTGAGGTACGTTAAATTTATAGGTAACTATGATAGGCACAATACATATTATATTTTTACGGTGGTATTTTTTTTTTATGGATTAGGCTGACAAACGAGCAAGCGGCTCACCTGATGGTAAGTGACCACCACCGCCCATGGA
>DWHO01003198.1:0-12275 GCA_018247575.1 Eurytides lysithous rurik | reverse complement strand
GTAACGTCCCATATCATGGGATGGTCGTGTGTAATATACACACGACAATCTCCCAAACTAGTCAGAGCAACTACTATGGTAACCTAAGCGATTACCGCCGCCCATGGACATTTGCAACATTATTGAACTTGCAAATGCGTTGCCAGTCTTTAAGGGGTAAATTTTTTTTTTGAGAGGGAGGGAAGATGATCGAAGGGGTAAGGGAGGAGGAGGAGCGGGAACAAGAGTGAGAAGGAATAAGTGGAGGGTGGGGATGGGCAACCGACCACCTCACTCACCGGACGAAATTCGGTTTTTTTGTGAGGATGCACTTCACGCCGGTTCTGTGTGAGATCGTGGTACTAATCCGGTTCGAGCCAACCCAATTCGGCAGCAGCAGGAGCTGCTGCATGGCTCTACCATAGAAAAAAATATCTCTGGTCGTCGCACAAATATTTTGTTCTGAATGGAACCCAAGACTTTGCGGAGTACTAACCGCTACACCAGGAGGCCTAATATATACCTATAACCACCATTTGTCATTCACCATCCAACAAACGGCCTACACATTTGTTACTATCTCCGTAAGAGAAGTCCATTAGACTGATCAGAAGATAATTAAGAGGTGATAAGCGATAAGTTTTATTAGAAGTGATAAGACGAGTAAGTCGTGATCCAGACGGTAAGCGACAAACCAGCTCATAACAACACAGAATCTGATTGGCCCTACGCTGCGCTCATCACTTTTCTTTCATCACATCATTATATTATCAGTGATTTAAGATGTTATGTCTCTATGCCCAGTGACTACGCTGGTCACATTACCTTTCAAACTGGATTATGCTTTCTTGATACAATAACTGACAAGCACTGGTATCACTCTAAACGGACTCTACGAATGTCCAAACATTCAGAAAATCTGGTCTGATACAAATACAAACAGTTGATCTAAAGCCGAGTGATTCTCCCCCAAATCTTAAGATAGAAAAATCCTGTGTGATAAGAAAGCTGTTTACATACATAAGTTTCACACGGACAGACACCCAAATTTGTTGTTACAACTACAGCAACAGCGAACGTACATCAAATCATTAAAATCTATTGCAAAATTGTATAACACAGAACTGATTAATATTTGATCATCAAATATTTGACGTATTATTAGACACTTACATATACATACCGAAATCGATGAAAACGTCTTCGCACCCGCCGACTTCGTGGCCACATATCCACGCATGATTTTATAATCATCTCCCCATTGGCAAATGAGCTCATCAGTTGTGTAACAACTCACTTGGTTGCGTCGCTAAGAACCAATCGCTCGACCATTTCTCGCGCTTGGACAAATCTAACACGACCCATAGAAACAAAAGTATGCAAATATCAGCCTACTTTGGCTCATATTATGTAAAGGCATGTTCAATCGGGTATTTGCCTTTTACGATTGATTGTAGAGCTATATTTAGAAACACGTATTGGTTCTAGATATAGAAATTATGAAAATATCTTAACGGATCTTTAAGGTCATATAGAAGTGACAAAAATCTTTTGTGACAAGATTGATACGGAATCTCACGGTAAAGGCTTGAGATGATAATAATCCACCTCATTATCAATAGTAATATAGACAAGCCCCTTTTTGTATTTAAAGTATTATATAGGCTAAGACAATGCTTACGATATTAATAATAACGATAGTAAACTTTGTGCAAATATACATACGTTAATAAATCGTCAGCTTTGTTTTCAACTTAAAACAAACTCACGTCTTTAATAAAATCCTATGAATACATAATAAACTTCAACCAAGCAAAACCATTTCACGCCATCAAAGAACTCTTCACCACTTCGTATGACAGTAAAAAACAAAACACTCGAAAAAAAGTAAAAGCGCCAAGTTTGAAAAACAAAACCAACAGATTTACAACAAATAATCTAAAATTCGGTAGGGAATTCATTATGAGTATTTATTGTTTGTAACCATTTGGAATAAATTAATTTAAATATTAACAAACTCAACAATGTTTGTAACGACGATGTTTTTACTATAATCAATGAGAAACTTATTCAATGTTTGTTATTTCACGAATATATTAACTCTATTCTACGACCTTTTATTGAAATCGATAGGAAAAATATATTTATTCGAAACTGCAACACTGTCCACCGATGCCCTTAACTTAGAATGGCTGCTGATCAAATTAATCACACGTGTCCTTAATGGTGCATGTTGACATTACTGATGAAGGCCAATCGTTGGAATTTAAGACCACCGCACACTAGCAATGGCACAATAAATAATAAAACACAACATATCTCCTCACATCACTACTCATTTTTAAAGACCACCGCACACTACTGACAAACCAATTAATAATTATTATATTAGTTAATCGTGTAATTAAACAAAAGTATAAAGTCGTCTAAAAATAAATTGGAGTAAGAGGTATGCCGTTCATTAAAATTTCTTAGATGTGTAAAGTCGTCAAAACAAGTAATCTTAAGTAAAGGGTTAAAATGATTAATGCAGTTTGTTAAAATTACTTGATGCAACTAATATGAGGCCATATATACGAAATAGGCAGATTAGAAAACATCACGACAGCAGGAGACTTCTTAATTTAAGTAAAAACGCGTTGTTCTTATGAACGATGAGTTGTTTTAAATATATATTATAAGTAATTTAATAAATTGACTCAACCGAAAAAATAAAGTGGAATTGAAGGACAGAACAGATGTGAATCAAAAATGTTATACCAAAAAGTTATCAATTAACTTCTATTTTAGTATCGCTGATCGATTAATCGAAAGTTTTGCATAAATTACAACGTCTATTTTAAATGGCTTTGAGTTTTTAGCCGTAGAGGAAATCGAAAGTGTCACTAACAGAGGCGTTGAGTGGGTGAGCATGTACTAGGATTGTTGCGTCCATTAGACAAAAAACAGGTTGATGGATCACGATGTGACGTAATAGTATCTCTGTTTGGTATACCGTAGCTAGAATGGGAATGCGTTGTTATTTTTTCAATAGTACGATGTGCGAAATTATTAAAATCGATTATAATTATGATATAATGATAATCATTTTACAACGAGAACTTGGGTTTTAGTCGAATATATCAGTTAACTTTATCATTTATCAAATGAGACAGCGAACAGTTTTTACAAAAGATAATCTAAACCTCGCGAGATTTTAAATTTCTATAGTTTCTTACAGGTTAAATTACTCTCGAATTAGTAAAAATACCAGAAATTAGACCATTATCTTAACAACGATTTTGAATTACAATTGGGAATCGGAAACTGTATCCCAAAATAGACTTACAATTTCAAGTAACATTTGTCAACATCGATTCTATTACAAAATCCAAATTCATCAAAAAGAAATATGTAATATAAATCTGTAATAATATAATATAAATATGTAATATGAGTATTAATGATTAAACTGATCGCGTTGCAATAAAAGAATATAAAGTTAAAACGAGTTTCTATAGTTAACTTTAAGTTAATCTAACAAAAAACTGTTTGATGCCAATCGGCTTTCTGTATAGATGTGTTTCCCTACACTTGACTCTGTACTTAACTATTCTACACGTCAACCGGGCTGACGTCATTTGGGTGTAAACATAGTAGCGAGAAAACAAAGGAAACGCAGTCTGTACTTGGTATGATAAATTTTCACATAACACAATTTCGAGCGGGTCTCGGTGGTATCAGGGCAATTTGCGGCGATTTGCATAGATTGTGAATCATTATGAATTTATCACTTGATGACGACGATTAGCGACGGGTGCAAGCTCACGAAGGCAAGTTTTAAGTTCTAAATAACACCTAGAATTTGTTTGGTATAACGATTGGTAAGCCACGAAACAAGAGTTCTTAAAGAAGACTGTGTTAACAGTGGTAGAGCATAATTATTTCTTCTGTACGATTCTGCCAGTATGCCTAACTATGTCATTAAAAAAAACTTACAACCTCTCTTGTACTAAGACGACGGTCATTGCTGTGACAGTTCCTTTCTTGTCACACGTCAAAACTTATGGAATCTCTTATGTAGCAACACACTCGTTGACTAATAATGATTGACGATTTTAACATAGCAATCGTAATTCGAATGTTAATGCATTGACAATATCGATTTCGCATCGCATCGTCTTTCGCCACGGATGCCAAAAGTTTCATTGCGAGATACCTTCTAAAACATCGTGTTTTGTATCGTGCAACTGTTTCTTCATTGACTGTTTGTCATAAATGTAACACGACATTGAATTTATTCAAATTTAAAAAGATGTAATTTATCGATCGTATGCTGGGAAGTATATTATAGAACTGGTTTCGATTGTGTCATATAACATAGAGTGAGTGGCGTTAGTTTATTTTTGGGTGAAAATAAATAATATCATTTCCAAATTTTAGTTTTAAGTATAAATTATAAGTCAGTTTAAACTACATCCCATTCCATGAATTCAATATAAGTATGATATTGGGCTTTTACATGAAAAGTAGTATTTTCTTACGAAGTTTAAATAAACTCCGTAAACTCGTAAGATGATATACGAATCAACCGAAATCAAGTTCATTTTTAACTTAACACAACTATTCTTCCTGCCGCTCGTTTTGTATGTTATTGTAATTATTGTTATTTTCAATGATATAACAAATAGTCGGCCGATAAAAAAGCAAGTAAAAAAATATCTTAAACACGTTCACCGTATGGATTTAATCAAACAACCATCACAGTGATAAAATCATGAACACGACGTGCGAAGACAAGATCGTCACCACCTCGATCTCTGCTCGTGACGATTTTTGCCTTTAAAAAGAGCTAACCATCTCGCACACCCGTAATTGTCGGCGCGATTAAGGATTACGGTAAATTTACTGCTATACACACGGACAACATAATTTTCGACTTATCCCAAGCGAGGTAAGTCGTATTAAAACTTTTCTGAATAATTGTTACAGCATTAGGTAAGAAGAAACCTTTCAAAGGTTACTTCCAGGCGCAAATGGAAAGAGATGAAAAGCCTTTTAAAGATGAGATAGGAGACTTTTCAAAAATGAGATGGCCTTCTTCGAAAAGAAGCAATCAGGAAGTGTTTATAGATAATTACTTCATATTTAGGTCAGCTTAAGTTCTTTGATGCTGCAAATGTCAACATGTTGTAAAATGATGAAAAGGATGTCACTTGTGGCGAGCCGCTACTTTCGGGCTAGCAACTTAGTCATTTGCCATATATGATAATACAATTACAAATAAACGGTGGTAGAGCCACGCAGCAGTTTTCGTTGCTGCTGAACGGCTGCCGGCTCGGACCAGATAAGTACCATGACCTCACAGAAAATTGGAAGCATTTGTGCTTCCGTGTTTAGCCCGTTGAGTGAGGTGTTGAGGTGTTGGTATCTCACACCACCTCCTCCTTCCTTTTTCAACCTGCTCCTTCCTTTTCTTCACTCCCCGTCCCTTCCAAAAGTTGCCAACTTAAATGCAGGCAACAACTTACAAAACTACATTTGAAACATTTACATTTACAAAACGACACATGCAAACCGTCCGGCATTGCAAATATTCATGGATAGTGTGATGATTACTGCTTTCCATTAAGTGAACCGCTTACGCTTACTGATAAAGAAAAACTAATTTATGGATTTTGTCACGTTTTATCTGATTTTAAGTTCTGGACGTTTCGATCATTTATAGAGTCCATAGTCAGACTAAGATGATTCCCGTCTTAATGTCATAGTAAACCCGGGTTACCGTTATAATGAAAAGTTTTGAAAATGGAACGCGATAAAATTCTGAAATTATCTTTTGTGGTAATTATTGTAAACACATGGAATTTGTTTTTAATGTATTTACTATCGTTAATCTTTAATGACGTTATATTAATGCAATAAAATGTATATCAAATGATGAGTTTTACTTGGCAACGAGTACTGTCTGATATAGTGATGGTTTTCCCTGCCTTTGACAATAATATGTAGCTATGTGTATGTGTCTGCGCGCGTATGGTTTAACGTATATGTATGTATATATTCATATTTATATGTTGTATTTTGTAGGTATGTAAAATAAAGTATTTCTCAGTATCTATTAAAGATTTTTAATAACATTTGTTTAATTAGCATTTAGCATTCTTGGTTTCATTATTGTACCCGCCATAAATTTTCTTCACGCCCCGGGTAGACTGGGAGAGAATGCCCAATGGCATTTAGTCTGCCCTTTGTAATTCTTGTTTATGAGGTATTGCAATAAAGTATAAATAAATAAATAAAATAAGTTATTATCATAGTACGGACGTTGTTACCATATAATTATAAATGTAATAACGAGAATAAGTAATGTCTTGAATTCAGGATTAAGATTTTAGATCCATTGATGGGTTATGGTTAATCCTATCGTGTAAAATATAATAAATATCAATATTTAATCATTTCGATCAATGAATTCACTAGAAATATATACCAGCCATTTCTACCAATTTACTAAACTAAATTATTAAAATGAAAATAATTAACTTTCTTACTGCTTTTTATTTTTAAGTTCACCTCCCGACGTTCCAAATGCTTTAAAGCATTTAAGTAGCGATTTTTATCTTTGACCTTCATGCCTTTTCTGTCAATTTTGCCCCAACTTAAGAACTGTATATTCGGTATGTCTGTATATGTGAAAAAAAACACATTTCGAACGGCATTTCACATTTACGCAATTCTACCATCAAAAACAACTTTTCTTTTACAAATATTCAACATTAAAACGGAATGCGAGGACAGTTAAGATAATGAAGTTTTATTATTTTTGTGTCGGCGCCGACTGTATACATATTTGGTAGGAAAAATTGTACAATAATATCGCTGTATATATGCGAACAAGATGCCAAAGTTGCCATGTTCGGAGACGTTTCAACGATGCGGTTCGTAAATAAAAAGAAAAATTACATGTGTAATATAATCATTATCTCGGGAAAATGGTAAAAAGTAAAAAACAGGGCACCAAAGTAAGTACATACAGGTCATTTAAAAAATCGTCGAATATTTGCCTGCCTTCGTAATTATTATTCTTTCTAAATTATGTGTAAATACAAAAAGAAGATAAGACTAATTATGTTGCTTTGCATTAGTGCCACTCCTGTCGCAGTCCACTCCTTTCCTCGCAGACTGCAAGTGGGTCACCTTAGCCGCAATTAAGAGAAAGTCGAAGACAAATGAGACGAATTAAGAATGCCTTATCTTCCAGCACATAGCAAATTGCATGGCGTTTCCCACGCACGCATCCCGAATGTCCGACCCAACATATTGCCGAGCCGCAGGTAAATTGGTCGATTTGGTCTTTGGACGTCCATAAACCTTGTTACCATGTTACGAATGGAGAAGTGATAATTCTCTAGATTTCGAAAATTATGCCAAAGTCATCTTGTGGAATGGTGTTCACATTTTAGTCTAAGCCAGTCTGTTAAGCTTTATCAGGAAACCTAAGGTGTATAAATTCCACATTTCCCTGAGTCAAAGTATAAAATCTTGACTTCCTTTAAAAGTGGTTTTAGAAGATACCACCTATCACCGTTGCAGTTTATACTGTATTATTTTTCTTATTTAAAATTCATAAATCATCATTTTATATAAGCGATAGAAACCTATAGGTTTCTTGTATCTTAAAAAACTTTTATGTTTCGATTGGTCATAATGATGAGCCTTATCCTCCACTATAGAGGCATATTTTAATAAACGCCATTACTCTATTGTCACCGTCAATACGACCTTACACTCGTCAAAATGATAAATTGTATCTAATTTTATCGATCTAAATTCGAAATCTAAATATTTAGAGTCAGTGACGCTGATTTACTCGAAGCTAATTCTAATAAGGCCTCCCACATTAATTCTGCCAAGCCGTTCCCACGTATCCACGAATCACTGGTCGATTGCGTCACCGTAGTACGCCGAAAATACTAGAATTCGTTATTTTTCGATATATACTTATTGGACATTAAGATAGACCAGTTATTCCCAAAGTGGGCGACGTGGACCCCCCGGGGTCCAATTGAGAACCGGAGGTGTGATTAGATCTAACCTTCTCATGTTTTGACGAGTTTTAGGAATATGGTAATTTAATATGTAGCAGCAAGGGGTTTACCCGAACTCAGAAAAAAGTTTAGGAATCTCTGATCTAGTGTCTCATCACGAAGTGGTAGATTTCTTTTACGGAGTCCAACTTGTGTGGATTTTCAGTTATTTTGAGTTAACTTACACCGGCAACTATGAAAAATTATACCGGCAACTATGAATGTGTAAGCACTGCTGTCACCATTTTTTTAAATAAGATAATGGCTTATGTTTACGTGACTTTGCTTTACAATAGCTGAGGGCACTGTTTGGTTTAGCTATAGATTTTTGTTAGGCTATGTTCCGGTTTGAAGGGTATTGCCCTTGCCCTTGCCAACGTAATTAGTAGACATAAAGAGATTAAGAACAAAAATACGAGTTATTGATTTACAAATGTTTATTTTTCCAACTTTAAATATAGAACTAAGGAATTGAGGTTACTGAATTTAACCCATACATAATTGTGGTTTTCGCCATAGATTGATAGTGACTGGCGTGTTATTCGAACTTTTCATGATAAAACACACAAGTTGTACATTTTATTAGCCTTATGTTAGTAGATAGGAAAATCAAGAAAAGTCGATTTAATTCAGGTAGAGACAGATAGAGTCGATGTATCTCTCCTAACGATCGAAAGTTGCATAATGTCCAACGTGAAATTAATATCATTAACATTTTAAAATACGGTTTAAATCCTACGGTTACGGTTTAAATCCTAAAATATGAAAGCTGTAATATCTAACAGTTTTTATATTCATAAAGTTGTTAAAGCCTCTTTAGCTCTATATTCTAATAGAACAGTAATAATAATATATAATAGAGCTAGGGAGGCCATAACAATTTTCTTTCAATTCGGAAGCTAGGATAAGTGATTATCAACTTTATAAGAACTTCACCTTCCACAGTCCGAAAGTCTCTCACGTCATACATTTTTAAGTTACCGAACTGTTACAAAATGACATTATACTATAACTGTTAACTATCTTATTAGCGATAAGGCCGCCCATTGTAATACCATTGATATCTTTGTCTGATTATACATATGTTTGATTCTTTTGTTTCTGGTGTGCAATAAAGTATCTATCTATCTATCTATAAATTGTCAGCGGAAAGAACTGAATATTTTACGTGACATTTATCGTAACATTTTTCAAATTTTCCGCCTCCAAGGATCAGGTATTACCCTCTTACGGCACCGACTTTTATGCAACGCAGGAAATGAATCCTGATACGAGGCATAATTTAAGCCTTCAGATACGACGGCCCAATAAGGCAGGTTGCCGTGGACCTTGTATGGCGACTGTGAGGTGACATCACTGAGCAAGATCACATAATGATTAACTCGGACGCGTGGGTTATATCAAGCGACATAATATGCCTGCAGGCTGCATGCAACCTTTTCTTTATATTTCATACTTATTCAGCATCCAATAATTCTTGGCGGATAAGAAACAACACTGGCCTCCGTTATTTAAATTCACTTCACTTACTCTTATAAATGATTGTTATACTTGTATAAACAAATAACGGTAAACTACCTTAAAATTATTTAATAAACATGTTTTTTGCATATAAGTTTTTAACAAAAAGTACCTTACTTTGTACATACACTTGAACGTTCTTTCGTTGTGACTTCCTTATTGGGGTTTTCTTTTATGCACATTGTTATTTTTATCTAATGCAGCATACTAAATATCTAACATTGTTATATAACATTGATCTTGATTGATCTACGTGGCCCATCCTAGAAAGTCACAAAGAGAAATGTAAATCTACAGTGCCCGACCAGTAAGTGTTAATATACTTTTATCAAATAGTAATAAAATAAAAAACACTCAATTTTTTTAAATATTATTATGCCAACTGTATGCAATGATATATTTTTTCCCAAGTTTAAGCATATAAAGAGAACCAAGAGTACATCACATTTATCATACATTCTCCATCACGCTTTTGTTTACACCTCCGATATATAAAATAAAAAAAGCTTAAGTTTAATCATCTGCAATATTCTCATTTTACTTAAACGTTCTATTGGTCACAACGATTTATATATCAGTAAAATCGCCTTCAAAACGACCGACGTTGAAAAATAGCACCGCGTTCAACGATCTGTTTGCGGATTGTAAATTTTTATGTGGATTTAAATCAACGCTCTCGGATCTGCTTAACGCAACAGGATGTCACGGCCCAATTGGCAGGCGGCGGCGGCTGGTGGCCGGTGACGTGGGCACAACTAACAGCATTAGAATCTTAACAACTTAAGATAACTGTTAAATAGATCTTACATATATAAGTTCGGCCCAAGTCTTCGCTTTCTTAAATTCACTACGCCATAAGTACTGTAGTATTGGATATTATACCAACCATAGAGCAGTAATGTACAAGTTACTGGGTTACATAGCATTGTTCCAGACAAAATATTGGGCATAGACGTATAGATACATCTTTTTTCTATAAGTTAAGTCTTTTAAGTTAACTAAAAATATCATTTTAGTAACACTAAATCTCACGTTATTGGCGTCTCAAACTCCGATTATCTGTCAAGTAAGTTTCAAATCATCCATTATAGTTTGATCTAACCGCTTTGGATCGAATTAGATTTGGACTGAATTGTTAGTTTAAGCAAATGTGTTGTCGCCCGCGCACCTGTAATCACGGGCATGGGCAAGTTGTCTGTATACAGCAAGAAAAGAATTGTACGAAGAAGAGACCCCTGAGGAATTCCCGGTTTTTAAGTCATTGGATGTGTTGGATGTCAAGACCTCGATGTCAACTTATTAAAAAATAGACAATTTGACCATCAAAGACCTCTTCGTTTGCCCAGAAATCCATACCGTATACCGTGCTTCTAGTCATGAAGCGACATCATACACGCCTTTCCACTGTTCTGACTTGTTGTTGACTTTGCACCTAGATGACAGGTTTCTACACAGAAATTTGTTTTCTACCTTTGTCTTACAGTGATAGCGTAGAATGTCAATCATAACAACGCCCACGCGGATCATTCATTAAATTTCACCGGTGATTTTATGAAATCACTGTCTTCGGACGGCGTTGGGAGCTAAAAATAATTTTCTAGTGTACCGTTTCATTGCCTATTACTTTGTTTTCGCGAATCTGCGCTTCGTTTATTAACGCCCCCGCTTACATGCCGAACTAATGACGGCCGATACAGAGTCGGATGTCTCGTTAAACATCGCAAACAGCGGATGTAACGCATACCATCGAAACAAAGTAATCGACAGACCTTTTCTGATATAAAACGCTTTGCCTGAATAAATCTGAATTGAAAAAAAAAGACTAGAGCATTCAACCGTGTAACATTTCAGTATTTCCCGTCACAATGAACGCAAAAGTATTTGAAACATTAGGCATTTAAAAAAGGTCTTATTAAATGTTGGCGTGAACTCAAAATAGTTATGATAACTTAGTATACAATATCCTAAGATAGTTCGTTTTCGTTTAGACAGAAGGCTGTAGGGAGCTGTTATTAGATTCATAGTCCACAGACGTTCACAACACAAGATATGCTTAAATCGTATTACCACCGCTGAAAGAGTAGACCTTCGATTACCTCACTAACTGATGAAACCCACAAATAGAGCCACTTTTACTCGAGAGAGGTCGGTTACATTCTCGGATGGAATGCCTATAAGGGCAACAAGCAATCGCTTAAATCGTCTTGTTAAAATATCGCTTATACTATGTTATATGTATTAACAAAATATGCAATATTAATATTGAGACAATTTTTATAACTATTGTTTGTGTCTTTAATGTAGATAAATAATCTTACTATAAATATATTACGTTTAATATTATAGATATTCTATAATATTAAACCGGCCGGCTCATTCAGCTGCTCCCGCTGCTGTACGGGCCGGCTCGAACCGAATAAGTACCATGGCCTCACAGAAAATGGTCGTAAAGTGAAAGTGTTTTTGCTTTCGCGTTTCGTCCGGTGATTGAGGTGTCCTCTTCTCTCCCCTTTCCTCCCGCTCTAACTTCCCTACTTCTTCCCTTTCCGCTCCCGCCCACTCCTCCTCCTTTCCTCTTTAAAAAAATCTCTCCTTAAAGGCTGACAACGCATTTGCAAGTTGTAATATTCCTAATGTCCAGGGGCGGCGGTAATCACTTACCATCAGGTGAGCCGCTTGCTCGTTTGTCAGCCTAATCCATAAAAA
>DWHO01003197.1:0-12276 GCA_018247575.1 Eurytides lysithous rurik | reverse complement strand
GCCGGGGACCGGTGCGAGCTGCGGGGGCGGCCGGACTGCCGCGCGCCGCCGCCCGCGAAACTGCGCGCGCATCAACACCCCTCCCCCTAATATCCCTCACACTTCCCTTTTACGCCCAAAGGACGCGCGCGCTCGTACACGCAATCGCTCTGCACAACCACCCTCGACAGGGCTGCCACCCAATTTACATATTGTCGGCTTACGTTCGTTCCTCTCGTTTACGTGGCGGAAGTAAATTCGAAATATTCTAAACGGATTTACACCGGCACACACACAGTTTCGTTTTGTTGGTCGTTTCGGGAGGAGGAAAAGGAGAAGAATCGTGCAACGTAGATAAGATATGTATAGAACGATCAGGGCTCCGAAGGATGAAACGACGCAATAGGGTAAGGTTTTCCCAGCTTGCGACCGAATAGTAAAGTTTACAATATTTTAATTTAGCTGCTCAATACATGAGATACATAAAATCCAACAGTGCAGCAAGGAATTTTTCTGTAAATATTTGTCTACGTTAGCAGTTTGGTATTTATCAAAAAAGTTTCCACATCCATTCGTCATTCTCCCCTCGGCTTAATGTGATCGAATTTAAGCAATCGAAAATATTACTCAGCCAATATTTCCAGACTTCCGACAACGGAGCGGGGAACGCTGCAGTTTCTTTGGATTGGAAGGGTGATGCAACCCTTATGCGGCGAGGGAGGGCACACTATATTTATACCAGACGATCCCCCTTCGTTACACCATCGATCGCTTTAATGGACCTCAAATTGTGCGAATCACTTCTCTTGATTTCGAACCAATTGTTAGAAAAGAAGCCAATTGGATCATATATTAACGGATGAACACATGCTATCAATTGCAACTTATTGGATTATATGTTGCTCATTGCAACGATCCACAGTTAAGTCTTAAGACTTTAAGTTGCATTCACATTAATAATATATAATTAATCAATTATACTATTAGAAAGACTTACTAGATTATTGCGGTAGCAGCCAGAGACGCATGTATCGATGCGTTAAAGCAGATAGCGCTATTCAGCGATTCACATATCGAGAGCAAGTAGTAACGAAGAGGTTTGAAATACCGTGATTCAACAGTCTATTTATATTCGAACGAGATTAAAACTCAAAAGATATTTCTATTATATTATATATCGGACGTAATTAAAATTCAGCTCGGCTTCGATTCTTTCAACAATCACCCAAAGGACAGAAGAAAAAATACAACTTGATCGTCGCCTAACAACGGAGTTGAAACCACGTGGGTAGCCCAATTTTAAAGACCGCTGCAACAAGTACCTAAGAATCTTTCTCGGCCGAGTGCAGCTGTAACACGCTTGAACATTATTCATACAAGCGACCTGATACTGTCCGTACCAACAGAAGCAGCGAAATTTTATACTCAAACTCAGTGGCGGTACTATCATACAAGCCCAAAAGCCCGGCTTGTCCTACTAAGGAGTAAAATTGATACACCTTAATTAGCACATCATTTCCGAACAATTTTTTCCCGCACCACTCAAATTTAAAAATAAACTATTCGGGAATTACTTGCTAATTAAGATTTATAAATTTTACTCCTCAGTAGGGCAAGCCGGGCTTTTGGGCTTGTATGGTAGTATCGCCACTGCTCAAACTAACTAAACGTATCGTAAAGCATGTAAGAAATAAAAAACAAACTAATTATTTAGTATATATATATCACAAATGCTCTGTCAACTATAAGCTGAGTAGTAGCGAAAAGAGTATTATGCGAGTTATTTAAGACGTTTTAAGCATACGTTTGATTTTATAGAACACGAGCCTTTGCCCGATTATTGTCCACAGAGAAAAAGTTGGCATTGGAATAGTACGATGAGCACAGCTACGGTTCGCGGGATCAATAATTGCGACTTGGAACTCCGTACTGACCACGTGACGTCACACGCATTACAAACCCCTCGCGAAGTCGTTGCCATTTGTCCGAGAGGCTTACATTACAACGACAATCCTCTCGTTTTGAATTCGGAACCTAGATATAAAGAAATCACTATTGCTCGGAACTTCTGACTTCATTTAATTTCATCCTAAAATTTTCGAATCAAACTATTAAATAAATTTATAAACAAGACTGAGTTCGTTTTGTTGTGTGCTGATAGGATTGTACAACGGTTATAATGTTCCGACGGCTAATTTAGAAAACGGTAAACTAGAATCCAGTTCTGGAATTTTCGGAATAAACTTTAATTTGTAAAACGCATTAACGCAGAAAATTCTTGTGTTATATAGGTGTTACGTAAATTTTACATAGACAAACAACCAGATCCGGAATAATTTTCATTAGTTTACACAAATATTCGCCCCGGGTGGGATTCAAACCCACGGCCCGCGGCGCTGAAGCGAATTCTTTGGCAACTGTGCCAAACTAAGACGGACGGTTCAATAAAACTCCGAATACCTCCTTAGCGTGTAGTAAAACCCTAATCTATAATTGATGTTTGTATGATAAAAAGTCTTCTACACAATCCCTAAACAATTCATTCGATTATGACGAAATATTGATAGTAACTTTTAGAAGCTTTTCGTAAATCCGCAAGTTCAATGGGTATTGTATGTTTGTATTTTATGCTGTACTCTTCTATAACAAGATTAAAAAATATTAAATATTGCGTCATGACGAGTATTTCGAATGAATATTTCAAACGTACTATGTAACTTTTATTGCTTTCAGCTGTAAGTCTTAATCTACTACTAGGCCTATACCCAGTATTAGGGCATAGATCGCCCGAATGCGGACTGGCGGATTACACATATCTAAGATTTTTCTATAATTTTTTAGACATGCCGGTGTGCTCGCGAATTTTTCTTTCACCGTTGAACAATTGAGATATCGGCATTAGAGGCAGGAGGCGGCATAGGAGCACAAAATCATTAAACAGACTTTTGTTCTATTCAACATCAGGGGATCAACTTTAGAATCTATCGAGTCGAGTTATCGAAACCATTCTTTTAGTTTGGCGAAACGCCTCGACTTTATTTGATACTGTATTGGAGTCGCTCTTTATGTATTGATATCTGTACGACTACGATCGAAGGCGTTTTTTGGCATGGTCACGAAATTCTGCAACGTCCCATATAATTGCCACGATACACGCGACTAATAGACGACAATCCTGCATCACATATATTTCCAGCCCGACAAAGTCGATCGATCGGGGTCTGACGGAGTTTGAGCACCCCTGCTGTAAGGGAAGAAACGTTAAGAGATGATCGGGAAAAACACTGGTTGCGGTAGGGGCACAATGTGACATTTTATAAGATTAAATCTGATATTGAAAGAGGTAATAAAATTGTGTTTCACTTCTATATATGTATAAATTAAAATCTAATTGATTGATTGTAACGTGAGTAAAGAAACTATATGATATGCCGCGTGTTACCGACCAATTCAAAACGACTTAACATTTTATTTTTCATTTATTTGATGTGAACTTGCTTTCTAGTTAGTACCAAATTGAAATGGTATTTTATTTTGTTTTGCCCTTTTGCGACTCACTTTACTGTATTGTATCTGGAAGAGATTACTTGCTCAATCAGTATATTATTTTGCGAACATAAAAAATTGAGGGAAATCCCTCAATTTAAAAAAAACACGTTTGTTAGAATCAAGGTGTAGGATAAAATAAACTATTAATATTATTGTAACGTTTATACAAATAATATTTGAACCGATCGGGCGACAAAATACTATGCGACAAATTTCAAATGTTTTAATAACACAGTATCTAATACTGACAAGAGAAGACGCTCATCTTATTTATTGATCATTTTTGTCTATCTCTCGAAATTCGTTTTAAGAGCTAACGCTAATAATGTTGATGAAATAAAATAAAAAAATCTCCTGTACGCCTCTACGTAATGTATATGTGCATTAAACTGAACGGATTCTGAAATACGTTCAGTTATACCTTTCCCGATTCTTCGAGAAAACTCCTAGAGCTAGTGAAAAGCACGCACTATGTGAACGAGCCTTTGCGAAGTGTAACTTCTATTTTCACAAATGACACAATGTACATACGGCCTTGTGGTGCTTCTATCTGGAGGAGTGTTTTACAATGCGCAATAGAGTGCGGTCGGAACGCTGTTATCTTATCGGCGCCATTATGAAAATCAAAATCCGACCGTATTATTGCTTTACGGACAACAGGACGACGTGAGCAATTATTTGAATGCCGGTGCCCGCCCTCTTATTCCCACCAATTACATCACTGGATATTTAAATTATTTCACCTTTAAAGATTAATAGAAATTCACAATAAAATTCGTGATAGCCGAAAACAACGAAATAAACATTTTTCGTACACCGTACGTGGCAATCCAGGCGACCTTGGTTTCGTAAGATCCATACTGTTTAACAACAAATAACATGTTGTTAAACAATATATTGAATGTTCGCGTAAATGTCGTTGCGTCAAAATAAATTATGACTGTTTGTTTCTATTTTTTACGGGTCCGCTATTTTTCTATTCATATTTAACCTGACTTAATGCTATTGGTTCGCGGAAAATTAGAAACATATTAATCAAGCATAACATTATAATTGTTTTCTTTTTATTATTACATGGTCACTATAATAATATAGATTGTTTCGACTTGCCCTTTGGTGTAGAGGTTAGTGCTCCCGATCGTAAAGCCGGAGGTTGTGGGTTCGATTCCCACTCAAGACACAACATTTGTGCGATGAGCAGAAATATTTATTATTTATTTATAATTATAATTTTTTTGCAAACTACTGCTTGGTACCAGGATAACTGACAATAGTATTGCGTGGCTCCTTCATTAGTAGACGCTGCAAATAGGTCCCACGCATTAGGTTCACAAGCGAAATACATTGTCATATTTCCCTAATAACCATCGAATCGCCCAGTTTTCATTGCGGACAAGGGGATGGGCCTTCTTATGAGAGCGACGTGCGGCGGAAGGTCGGCGGCCTAGCCGCACGACCTGGAAACGCCGGGGCATAATTGGCTCTTTCCATTGTTAATCATCGCGTACGGTAGGCCCACAGAGCCACAAAGGGGGCCTAAACAGGGTGCGGTCTTTGTGCCTTAATGGCAAAGCACTGTAAAACTGCAAAGCATTTACTAAACTTTTTAACTCGCTCTTTTTTTGGTTACTGTTCGCTCGATAGTCGTGCGATAATAAAACGAATTTAAAGCAGGAACAAGGTGACAACGGTTTGTTTCACGGATAGCAAATTATTTTCTTATATCATCTAAAATATCATAATATATCTAACAACAAACCAAAATAATGGTTCACACAACAGCGAATTTTTCTTATATTATTAACTAAGTATGACAGTTGTTTAGTTTCTTTTGTACGCAGCAAAGAAGCGAGAGATCAGTATGACTTTTAGAATAAGTGGAGTTAATTACTGAAAGTGACATAGGTCTCTTGAAAGTGACTCTTTATATATGGAAAAATTTTAAGAAAAAGTAAAAAAGTTCCGAAAAATTAAATTGACGCAAAAATACGCCGTTGGCAAAATAAATGATTTAGATTCTTATAAATAATTAGAACTTACTTAAAATATATAAAAATAGCCACAACATAAATTTCCTTTTTATTTTAAAAGTTACCTGGCTTCCAAAATCGAATTTCAAAGTTTTCATCTCGAAAAAAAAAACTTTGTAACCAACCTTGCAATGAACACTACAACAACATTTGTATATATTACATATAAGTGTATATTACATATAAAAAAAAACAATTCGAATAGAGAACCTTCTTCTTTTCGAAACCGTTTAAGAATGACGGTGACGGAAACCACTTATACCAGAGATTTATTTTATTCATTTAAGCACAGGATTTGCATGTTGTTCCTTATTGGCTTTCTTAAAAAATCGATTGGTATACTACAAATGGTATATCCAAAGCAGATACAAAATTCACGAGTACCCCGCAAAGGCGTTATGCAAACACTAGTCCACGTGGTAGAAACACGCAGCTGCTCCAGCTGCCGGCTCGAACCGGATAAGTACCACGCCCCCACAGAAAATCGGCGTAAAATGGAAAGTGAGGTGGACGGTGGCCCATCCTCCTCCCTTCTCTCCCTACCCTATTTCTTCCTCCATCCTATCCCCCCTTCCACTTCCTCTCACCTCCTCCCTTCCTCTTTCAAAAGTTCCCGTCCTTAAAGGCTGGCAACACATTTGCAAGCTCTGAAGTGTTTCAAATGTTCATGGGCGGCGGTGATCACTTACCATCAGGGGAGCCGCTTGCTCGTTTGTCAGCCTAATCCATAAAAAAAAAAAACAACTATTCCGTGATTTCCGCCACGAGAAGGCATTTCATGCGCAACGGGTGGCGATTGAAAAAAAAATTCAACAGGTGAACGTATTGTCTTTCGCTCTTCTTCCTTTGCTCTCTCGAAATGCCACTCGTAATGTTATGGCTTAACGGTTCAAATCAAGCACTTATGAATCGTCAATTTTACATCTTAGTTCGTGAGGAAGCTACCACTACCGCTAGTTGAAATATTTCCTACATGATATACGTGTCCGTATGGCGTTAGCTTGGTACATTTTAATTGTGATCTCGACTATGTCTTATTAATTTTTTTAACAAGCGATCATACTTATTCATATTATAAATAAGTCATCATGTTTGTTTGTTGGGTTATTTTTTTTTTGAAAAGGGGACAAACCAAGAAACACTATCGTTTTAACAATATTATAGTCAGGATGAAGTTCCCTACTGGGACAACAGGATATCTATCATCTCGATCTATCCCGGGACCATGAATGTTGTAAAGTCCTTGAAACGTCAAAATCCGTAAAATAGTTTTCTTTCATATTGTGTACTTTGTATATTGTGTTGCCTTAATTAGTTACCCATAGTGGTGTGCAAAATTTAACTTTATTAACTTATTTAACAAAATCTATTTTAATTTATTTATATATCTATTATCAATACAAATATATGCTAAAGCTTGTTTTTTGTTTTGTCATTACTCCACGCGTGGATAAAACAACAGATAGGCATAATATTTGTTCATTGGAGACATTGCTTACTATTGTACACTCGAAAAAATTACAAAAAAACAAAAATAAATCCAACAACTGAAATGCATAGACGAAGCCGCGGGCGTGACAAAAACACATAAAACTATATAGCTGTACTAATAGAAGTAGGTGCTAATGACTTATCATAAACACGTTGAAATGTAGTTATGAAACTCTTTAGAGTTACTGGAAATGGGTGCTAATGCTAATGTCTTATCGCGAACATGTTTGCGAATCGCTCAAAGCAGGCGTCGGCCGAGGTGGTTCGAGATAAGCGACGGGATTAGAACAACGCTGATGAAATTAACTCCTATTAACGACCGAGGCAGCGGGTGACCACTTAATTGGTCGCTATTGTGACTAATGCTTATCGCGTTTTTATAAAGCTGTCTGATTTTCGATTTTTAGTCTATATACGTCATATTATACCGATTTCGATTAAAAGTGGCATAGAGTATGGGTGACGACATTGGGACCTAGAGGTCGAAATCTAGGGTCGGAACGATCCGACCCTCGTAGATTCTAGCCTCTACGTTACTTGCATATCTATCTTGCGTTACCTGTAGTCGCGTAATTTAAAGGAATGGCGACAGTAAACGCTTGGTGGTTCGGATTACTTTGTTTGAAAAATGAAGAGAAACTATGGAAGTTGGTAGGAATTGCCTAGGATTATGTCACGCTTTACGCCTGAACAAAACATCTCGCAAACGCAGTATATATAGACCTCAAATTTTATTTAGTGAGTTGCAAGCCTGCTTGATGTTTCAGCCCCGGTGGTTTGGTTAATACAAGTGGGATTCACTTGTATTATCGTGAACTTGAGTCATCCACTTTCTTAATTGCAAAAGTAATCCACTTTACTGCGTGTGCTTTTTTATCCACTGTTTTATCTCATATTGCTCATCACCCGAATCACTGGAACGTCAGAATGTCATTTCATAGAATTAGATAAGAATTACGTGCACGCATACCCTCTGATACATTCGTCTAGCTGGCGTTTCGCATTCGTCGCGTTCGGAAAGGCCTACGTCTATCTATTAACGCCACCCTATTCCGCTTACTTGAACACCGAGAGACACTGTCCACGGAGTATCGTGGCACATCTAGCATGTCAAAAGGGATGAAGTATCGGTAGGGTGCACAAAGCCTTGTGTAGGCACCGCCTGTGGCGTTCGTAACTAGCGGAAAGGGAACCGGAGAGGGGAAGCGAGGCGGAAGGCCGTGGGGCATGTGCACAGCCCATTGTGGTCTCGCGTACGACCTGGATGGCACAGATTGAAAGCATTCACTCTCAACGCAGATATGGGTCGCGGCTAAGGCTAGACTGGCTTTGAACATCAAGTTTCAACGTTTTTTATAAAGAAGCTTCGAACGAAGAGACCACGCTTTTATTTATTTTAATTTATTTACTATCTTTATTTTAATTAAAAGGTTAATACACTTTTTGTTATGTAAAGTGTACAATTGGCTAAGATTCCAGAAGATTGCTTATTGTCAGTAACCTCAAGACGGGTTGGGCTCATAGATTTTTCTTTAGAATTTGGTAACCTAATAACCACTACTAGAAATTGTTAATTAGTGACAACCAATCTACAGTCTTTGCATAAATATAGTTTCTTTTTCCTTTATCTTTATTTAGGACAACAAACAAATACACTGTCTGTTGTCCTAAATAAAGAGAATATAAAAAATAAAATGTTTTCATGTGATTTAATTTCGTCATTAAAAATCTTATCTAACTAATTCAAATCATGAAGAAAAACTAAATATAAATTTAACAAGTGTAACTCTGACTTATTTTCAAGTTGTTAAAAATTATAAAATAGATTTTTCAAGGACCTCCGATTTTGTAGTCGTAGGGAAAAAACTTAAACATTTACATTTCAATAAAAAATTTTAACCTACTCTAAAAATAGTCACAAAATCTGTATATCTCACGTAAAAAACTAATTACAAATTTAATACATAAACCAAGATTTAACCTAAAATATTCCTCGCAGTTATGCAATTATTATTATTCCTCGGTAAAGTCGTCATTGAAATGACCTAATTTCGATTTACGATTTCTGTTTATTTTTTTTTAATGTCGTTTCGCATTGATAGAGAAATATTTCGTTAACGTCACTGCTGATAAAAAATCGTTTGACTTTCGTTATGGGCTTTAAAATGAAACGAATTAAAAAGAGAACAAAAGAAACCACATAAATTCAATAACACAACTACAGTATTCTCACTGTAGACGTCAGGACTGTCGGGTAAAAAACAATGCCTTGGATAATTGTGGATATAACATGTGTGATTTGGTAGCATACGATATAGGCGAAATGCCGAAATAGTTTGTAAACGTTTTTTTAAATATTTACTTTTTTATTTTTCGTCGTTATTTCTTTATAATGTTTTACTTCTTTTCCGGATACGTTAAATCGTCATGTAAAATACCAACCATAATAATTTTACTGTTGTACAATCATTATAAAAAAAGAAGCCAAAAGAAGAAGAAGAAAATAGAAAGTTAAAGAGTTGCCACGGCACTGGACGGCATTGTACAAAATTTAAGAAAGACATCCGTCTCCTAAACCTTATCCCCATTCGAGTCACGTAAATGCCGCACAACAGAATCGGACGGGCAACAATGATGTCTGCTGATTAGATTCCATCAGCTTCGAACTTAGGATTTAAAGAAGCGTATCGGATGGAAATATTGAACAAAGCTCATTGCCAGTTAGGAGTCGTTTATTGTTAGTTCCGTCCTAACTCCTGACCATGACAATATATCTTTAAAAACTTTCAAAGATATATTGTTTTTTTTTTTAAAGGAAAACAAACAGAAGGTCAGAAATGATGAACACAAAACAAGACAGTTGATAAGTAATCATATCACATTTGGCAAACAATATTTTAAAGTAAAATATTACTTTGACAAATTGAGCAAAAATTTACAAAATAATTTTCTGTATATTTATAGATAAAAATGTCGAGTCAGAGCTCAGACAAGTATGTAAGACAAGTATGCCTTCCCAAAAACATTATCACAATTTATAGTTAGCAAAGATTTTAGGGACTGCTCTTAAAAAATAGAATTTATACTATATATAAAAATACAATTCATATACATGCATAATTCCCGTTTAAATCAAAGAACATTAGGCTGCCACTGACGGCATGAAAATGATCCGTATTGTCATAAAATTATGCAAATGGTATTGATTTGTTGTCATCGTTCCTATTTTTACGTACCTATCATGATATACATTTGTATCTTCTTTATTTAATCTTATATTAACCGGTTATTTCGTGTAGTTTGCCTGTTTTAGCATAAGCCATTAAATCGGATTAAATTGCTATCTTTTGCTCTGTTTGCTGTATATGTTGTAATGTTATATTTTATTACGGACACAAGATTGCTTCTTCGAACTTTTTTTAAGAATCTATTCCTATTTGATTATTTCGTATAATTTAAGTAAGCACAAAAGTTTTAAACAGATTGTTACTACGATTTCTTATCTAAGTTCAAACTACGTAAATTAGTAATTAGAGGGCGGAATGACAGATTAACTTTAGAAATTAAAAATACCATTGGCAAAGAAACTAATACAGAGACAATTTACGTCATCCTTAAAATTAATGTATGAAAAATACATATCTCAAAATTTATAATATCTACCAAGCGTCAAAGTGTGTCAAAAAAATAATCACAAATATTTACATACGGCCGTGAAAATATTATTCACCTTTTTAGTCGGATAAAAACATCAACCGGGACATTACGAAAACGTCGTTGAAAAAGTAATTTATAAAAAGATTTATTAAATCCCTCTCACCGAGTAGGTTAGTTATGAGCGAAGCTCTGAATAGAAGCACTGTGAGTGAAAGCACCCAGTCGCGACACTTTTGTACGGCGCCTTTTTTTTAAATCCGAGTGACAAACACTCGTTGACGACTTTTATGCGAATGCGGCATTTAGGACGTAAGCTGCTACTCAGCTAGGGATGACAGTTTCACGACTTCAGGGGTGCCATTAAAGATATAGCTACGAAGTTATCCTTACTAATATTATAAATGCCAATGTGTAGGTTTGTCCCTCCTGCCTAAACTACACAAACATAGTTGGGGGCAAGGTAATGCTTTTGGTAGAACAAGTTGACAACTTAATAATGATTGCTGATAAAGATTGTCTCAATTTCACCTAAATTAACTTCTCGACGTAATACATTACATTTTTGTCAGTTTTCGTAAAAATATACTGGTAGAAAAAAGCAAGGGCTAGTCAAAACTTATGAATTGTTTGAAAAGTAAGCAGTTTTAACGCGTCGCAAAGGTCAGTTGATACAGGTTTGAATCTTAAATAGTACAAACCGTTTATAAACATTATGTATAAATTCTACTGATTTTAAAGTTTAAATGATAGGAGCAAACAGGTATAAAGAATATCTCAACTTTTTTCACGCCGAAAAATATTTATTACATGAAAATAGCGTTTTACTTTGGATAGTTTTCGCAGTTCTGTACTACTTAAGTTGAGGACTACATACAGCACAATACATGTATACACTAGCTTCGACCTTCACTCGAAAGGCATTAAAAATATCAACGTCTGTTTGGAACAGTGAGAGATTACATTAATACGAGCACCTCTTTAAAAACACTCATTAGTCAAATTGTATACAGTTTTCTCGCGAATTTAACGTAATAAGAGCGTTATTTTAGTGTATAATTTCCAATACTCGAAGGAAAAGTAGGAAGGTTCAAATAATTAATTACTTGTATTTATTATTATAAATGAATATATTTAGATAAAGAATTTAAACACTGAGTATAATAAAAGGCACCATACCTTATTGTCTTTTATAATATAGTTTGTTTTCAATTCTTATTACTTACATGCTTTTTTTAATGCAAATAGATCAGTACTAATTGTGGATGTTTAAGCCATATTTAGACATATTTTATTCAATGTAATCGCCTCTATCGTCTGTTTGTATTTACGCTAATATTAATTTGAGTTCTTCATGAACAACGTTCTATCACCTAAGTGCTTTGTGTGCGGTACACTCGAGGATTTTGGTGGAGTGTTTGTAGCGATTCCTCCCACTCAATAGCGCGCAAGAATATGTTAAAATCAAATATAAATTGCATTATAATACTTGCCAACCCTTTCTGTAAAGAACAATTACAAATTAAACTATACAATTTTTTAATAATGGCAGCAATTTATCTGAACATGATTT